>ARYC01004040.1:0-23183 GCA_000711775.1 Oxytricha trifallax
TATATACACAAAATCTCCCTTCTCTTGCGCATACTTTAGCTTTCTCATCGCTGACTCTCTTAGCAGCACTCTTAATAAAATCGACTGTATCTACTTTAAATCATGCATCAGATGGTAGAGCAGCAATTTCTTATAATGACCTTTCAATAACCCCCAATACAATTCAATTCCATTGAACTAAGGCCTATAAGGAACATTAAATACAGGTGTTATATTAAGCCTTTCATATTCCTTCCTTGAGTCTTTAGTTTTATGAACTGACAAGTTATCAATGAATAGAATAATCTCTTAGTCAGCGTACTTATCTCTGAGTTATTGCAAGAACTTAATATATTAGTCAGTATTTATAGAACGAGGGTGAATAACATAAGTCTCGAGGCCACTATCTTCACTTATTCCACCAAGAATAGCATGAGTTTAAACCTTAACCTTTTAATCATATACTTCAATGTTGCTGTACCTCTTATACCAAGACCTTGATATGAAGGTATTAAATGTGAATACTGCCTCATCAGCGTGTATGAACTTTATATTATGCTCTTAAGCACTTTGCATTTAATCGAATATATAATTTAAATTATCCTTATAAAATGGAACATTAAAGTCAATCACTCTCTTAATGCGATTGACTGTCTTGTAAGATATTCCATTCTTTTTATATATGTTCGCTATAGATTAAGCAGAGATGTGAACCTCAGGAAATTGGCGATGAAACATCACAGCCCTCTAGGATAGAGAGAAATGAGCCCAGTATTTAAGAGTCTTATCATTAATAAGATATTCATATGATGCTGCAAAAATTTTAAGGGTCTCTAAGGCTTAGAATTAAGATGCTATCTCTTTAAATTCAATGCTAATAAACAGTGAGACATCACAGTTGCACGAGATTTATGCAGGACCTTGCTATAGACGTATAATTCAGAACAGGCTTGAGTTATTCACTATATTCATCACATCCATATCGCAACTTAAACAATAAATCTATATACTCACTGTCATAAACAGACTCCAAACCTCGCATATACTCACTTAAATTACTAATATTTAAACATTAAACCCCTACATAAACCCTATTAAAACCCTAATAAAGTATGGACTAATAGTCTACTTTTATCAATCAAAAACTCAATCAAACTACTGAAAGGGTTTTGGGGTTTTGATTTAAACTATTAACGATAAGAAGGAATAGATTTGCAAAATATTATAAATTAAAAATAAAACTGATTTGTATGTCCTCACTTTATTTGGAATTTACTTGATTAATTTGTTATTTAATTATTTAATTTGAAAATATGCACAAAAATAAAGGTTTTGCATAGTACATAATGCCTTTAATAAATGAAAAAAATTAGTATAATTATAAATTAATTTATATATATTTTCAAAAAATGAGCTAATAAAACTCAAATAGTTAACCAAGTAACAACATTTAATAGTTTTAGCATCAGAAACCCCCATAATCATAACACTAATAATACTAGAATTAATAGTAATTATTTAATAGTCAGTAACAGCACTCTAACAGCGTCTAGTCAACTCCTAATTTCAGATAATAATCTTAGTAGATTCCTAATTAATAACAATATATTATAGTTTGGTAGTTTCTAATTAAATTAATATGATTAATTATTGGCATAGATTTAAGTTTAATTGCTTTCACTTTCAACTCACTCTGGTACTATAGATTTATTTATAAAATATCAATAGAATCCCAGCATGCATCATAAACATGATTAATATAATTAGCATTAATAATTGCCCACTTCCCAGTCTAATCAGCACCCTCCAAGATAGCATCAGCAGCAGTAATACCATTAACAATAACATCAGCAACTGTAGTAAAACCAATTGCAACAAGCCTAAAACTTTCAGCATTAGTTACAGTAGTAGCAGCCAATCTACAACTCCTATGAGCACAAAATGATTCATTAAACTGATTAATAACTACAGGATCTCCTCGTGAACCTCTCTGACATGCGAAAATCACTAAAAAACTTCAAAAGTTCCAAGTAGAATGTGCTTCATTAATCAGCGCTTTCATTTCATAGCAATTTGAAAAATCTTAAGGCTTTTGTTGACGCCAATGAACAGACACTTATTATATAATTATGAAATATTATTCAATAAAGTTATGGAGTTTGGATATTTTATTATACCTCTATTCCATTGACATTTGGTTTATAAGTTTAGCAACCTGATCAAAACCCCCTCAAGTCAGGTAAAATTAGTTAATAAAACAACATTAAATTTTATTATAAAAAGAGGTCAAGTGGCAAACACAAAGGATTTGCTGCAGGAGAGAGCTGATTATTTGACATACATGAACCAACTGACTCGAGGCAAGAGCCAGGCTTTAAAGCAGTTCAATCAGTAAATGACTTAAATATTCTAGAATCAACCTGATTTACTTGTTGAAGAGAGTCTTAAAATATATATTGTTATATGGACATTTTCTATCACTTGAGTTGGATTTGTTTATTCTTCATATAGTTTGATTTATTTTTTAATGATTAAAATTACAATCAAAAGTTTTATCAATCTATTGATGCTTTTAGCTCAATATTTGAAATGGAAGTTCTAGTTTATTGATTTTGAATATATAATCACAATTAAACTAACTAATTAATGAGAGACTGCCGGCTTTGGATGATTTATAAGTTGAAATTGGTGGTGACCTAGATCTGGGTTTAAGTATGGCAATGGGAATGGGCAGTCTGGAGAACGGAATGACTTCTAATGGATTGAGGTATAACCTTTAAAATGATAACTAACTCGGAGGCAATGGTTTGATGAGGAATGCACCTGGTGTTGGCAATACTGTTGCTCTCGAAGTTCCAGATGATTTTATATGTTGTTTATTACTATAATTTTTCAGATTTAGGAGTTGGAATGGGGGGTATGTCTGGGCTTGGAGATGATATGGACTTAGGGGATATGGGGGATTTAGGGGGTGACCTAGACGACTTGAACTTCAATATAAATCCTGATGATGCAGAAAATAATTAAAATATGTGACTAGATTTATTTGATTTCATAAAAACTTTTAAGTTTACAACATTTATGTTATATTACTTGGAAATCAATCTTATAATATAATTTGGATTATTAAGATAGAGAGGGAATAGCTTCAATAAATAATTAGTTATTACACTTAATTTTAATTACGATTTTGAAATAAATAAATAGACTTTATCACATCATTTGCAAATAATACAAGTGTTTGACTTAGTAGTAGTATAGTATTGACTTAAAACTTAAAAAACTCGCTTAAGTTTCTTATTATTATTTCATAGGTGCATTTATATTACTTTATTTTTAGACTGACTTTAATTATAAAAAGGAGTGGTTTTGTGAATGAATTTGTGTTTTCTTCAGAGGCTGACTTGAGAGTTGTTTTGACTATTTGAATGACTGCAGCTACTCTGTATTTTATTGGAGGAGAGTGTTTATGATGTCAGGAATTTGAATTTCCTAAAAGACTGTTAATTATTGAAACTCATAGGCGATGCAAGGGTTTGAGCTCCAGCAGCATTTTCATGCAATGAATTCATGAAAGTAGCACCAAAGATTTTATTTCCTGAGTGAGAAGTACCATTAAGCTGCAAAGTGTTGAAGCCATTTTGCTGACTCTAGTTACCGTTATGTGAAGACTCTCTTAAACTGGAATTTGAGATGGTGTTTCCAAAGTTTGATTTGCTAATCAAACCAAATGTCATCTCAACATCATCAGGCTTCTTTGGTGGACCTTACAATGTACTGAGTAAATTAGAGTCTTAATTATTGTTAAATTGCTTAGCTTAGGGAGTCTTACTGTCTTCAATTGAAGAAGTAGAGCTGTCACGTTTAATATGCGAGTTCTTATGAATTTTATTTTGCTAGAAAATGCTTAACTTTGATGTTTGAACCTATGCCGGACCGAAAGTAGTAAGCATATCAGATTAATTATCTTTCAATTAGATTTTAGACTCACTTAGCTTAAGAGCGGGCAATACCTTTTTAGGAAAAGGCTTTACATTAAACTTTTTAACAGGCATCATTATTGAAGATTATTTCTGATCGGATTCATTCTGTGATTTTTAAGTAATTATGGTTTAATGACTGTTACTAGCGAGCAATATTTTCTTAATGTTTTTCTACTAATTTAAGATTTGTATTCTTTCCTCATTATTTTGCTTTTGATGGTCAATTGATGGCTAGTTTGAAGCGGGAAAATTTCTTATTTTATTTAGAGTTATAAGTGGGATCTAATTTCCATACTTAGGACTAACTTATTTTGAAAGCGGTACGAATTAATGCTTTTCCTGGATTCGGCTTAAAAACTTGTTATTTTCAATGAATTTTTTAATGTTTTCAAATTTCTCCCCCTAATTAGACTAACTTTATAGTGTAATGCTTTCAAATGAAGGTTTCTTTGAGAGCTAGTGGATTTAATGATTTTTCAATATTTGCTGGATGTTGTCCTTTTTCCTTGTCACTATTAACTGAATTTTGGATTTGTTGATTTCAAATCCATCTATGAAATTATTTAGTTCCCTTTCGTCTTTCTTTTTCAGTAAGGCTTCAGGAGGCATTGGAGCACTTTATTATCGCATATTTTCAATTTTCTCTTGATATTTATGTGGGCGCATTTATTCTTGCTGTGAAGCCTCTCTTACTTTTGGAATTTATAGCAATTTGATTCTAGACTGTTTTTTATTCACAAATTAACTAGATTCTTCATTGTTAAGAACTTAGTTTTCATTATTTTGAAGAGTTTAGATGAAGAAATTTTTGTTTATTAGTGGTAGTAGATTTTATTGCTTTTAAGGGTTTTGTGGTTTCTTTAAGTTGGGTTCGCTTTTAACTTTTACTAAGCGCATATTATGATCGACATCAAATTTATATTCCATATAAATTTATTATAAAAAAAGGCGTTGTAAATACTTAAATTTATAATGAATAAAGCCTATAAAGTATTTCTGAAACTTTAAACTTAAGAGATTATATATAAAATTCATTATAAATATATTTGAAAATTTGGAGGAAGATCCAAGCGAATTCTAAATATGCTTATTTATATCATACTTTTTCGTGGCAGTTTAAAATTTAGTTTAGCTCAAGTTACTCATGCTAAAACTGCCAGTATGACTACCCAGTAGTATTTATTAATCACTTGGTGTTTATTATAATAATGACTCCTGTGGATTTATTCTTTATTTTTTCTATGAGTTATTGGGGGGGTTAAGAAATTCAATACCATGCTTAAAAGAGGTAATTTGAATTTTTTAATATGAAAATAAAATAAAATTAAAATAGTATAAACTTTATATCTCAGGAAAATAAAAGATAATATGAAAATGCAAACAATAATAGCAGCTCTTGTCAAGAATTATTTTTTAAGTAATTCATTAATTAGAAAAATACAAACTTTTCTTAAACTTTAATTAAGAAAAATAAATTACAATATATGTCAGTTAAGTTTCTATCGACCATAGTTATTGATATTATTAATTTACAGCTAGGCCTCGCTTTTGATCTCTTTAAGCGATGGCATTTCAAGCACTTTAGGCAGAGTCCCCCCATTCAAAAACTCGATAAGTTCCTACTGACTTCGTTTCTTAGTCATCGTGCTTTACACAGAATTTACATTTGACTCTATGATGGAGTTTTAACTTGCAAGATATTATTATTGTGTGGTAGAAGACTCCAGATTTTATTTATCCACAGATTTTTGTCGCTTGCCCAGTCTGCTGTCTGAGATTATATTGTCGCTGAAAAATCCAGGGGGGAAGCGCATCACATTCAAACCCAGGGCTGCACCAGTGGGAAGTCGACGGGAAGACTGCTGTTTACTTGTGGATCTTATTTATTATTCTAGTTATAATTAACTTGCAATAAAAAATACAATTATTGTGAGATTTAAAAATAATTTGAATTATTTATTCTAAATAAATTAAATAGTTTAGATTATATTTAAGATTAAAGTTTTACTTAAAAATGTGTATTTTTAATTATTAAGAGTATGCGAACGATTTGAAAAGAAATTACCTTAAATTTAGAGAGTCAAGAAATATAAATCGAGTTTTTTAATTTTTTTAAATAGAATTGCATAATAATTATCATTAAATTTTACTACTAAATCCTTTATTCTTAAGGTCCCTGCAATATAATAATGCAGTCATGGCTGCTTTATCCATGATATTTGGTGTCTTCTCTGAATTCTGAATGGAGCTATTAATATTAGTCTAACCTCCTTAACTAGTACGTTCATCCTAATTTTCCATAGTTTAGGTGTTTTCCTGCTCATCTGGACACCTGTAAGATGACGCGTTGGATTAATTGCTATTAGAAGAGCGTCTGGCTTTCTTCATGTTGTAAGCTCGCATTGTCATAAACAAATTGCCATTTTGCTGTTAATGGTTATTTAATAGCCCTGATATCTCATTGGTTTGCTTCTCCAAGAAATGAGTTTTCCTGGCTTAGTCTTACTCCAGTTTGTCTCTTGCCTCATAAAGAATACTTTAAGCTTTTTAGTGGTCAAGTTTAACTTTGCCCTTGCTGCTGTTCTCTGGGTTACAGAATATTTGAGAGGTGTCAATGATATATCGCTAGATATTTCCCACACTTTCTCTGCTTTGGTTCCTGGGCATCTGGCTAGACATCGATGTGAACTAAAAATATATTTTCATTAGGGCATATCAGAGTTCTGTTATTAAATATCTTGAACTCATTAGAATCACGGGTCTCTCTGGTTTATCTAGCAGGAGTTTCAAAGCCACTATTACTATTATGACCCATTTAAGAAGATCCTCCATATAAAGTTGGTGCGGTTTCAATCTAGTTGTTAGTCATCGTAGTGTTACTGGATTGCTCTTGTGCTGTAGTAAATGGAGATTCTAGGGCTGCTCTTCGAGAGATTATCAATTTCATTTCCTTGAAATTCTACTTCTTAATCATAGTTTAATAATTTAACAGTTAAATTTAAAGTTTATGAACTTTAGAATAAAATTCCGTGATTTCCTTATCAGTAAAATCTTTTTAAAAACATTACAGATCTTTAGAATTAAACCCCAAAAAACAGAGTGGAAATTATTATAATCATAGGCAACTATTTCTTTGATTTATTTCTTGAAATTTCGCCTTTATTGTCTTGTGAACCTCGATATTTAGGGCCTTTCAAGGATTCATCACATTTAATAAGGCAGACTTCATCCTACATATTTATTCAAGAATTAAGATTTGTTTTATTTTTCTAACCTGTTTATATTAATAATTATCTATAATTAGGTGTGAGAATTATTAATGATAAGTTGTTAAAGAAAAATTTGAAACGAAAAATGACAAACTGGAGTCACACTTAATCTACTTATTTATTAATTTTAGATTGGAATCTCATGGTGTTATTATCATAATTGTAACTATATATATTGGTTATAGTCAATATTTATCGAGTTTAAATTTTTTCGATATTCATATTACACTGTTACATCTGGTGGTATTAAGGGTAGGCAGTCCCAGCATATTTGCTGCAAGTTTAGTTTAAAGTTATGGTATTATAATTTAATTTTATTTCTCACTGGAATTGGTATTAACATTTGAATTACAACCATTATCAGTATTATTTTTATCTGTTGGGGTATTAACAGGCACATCGAAGCCCATTATTTCACAGAATCTCTGAAAATCTATGCCTTAATCTTTATCTCTTTCGTCGAAAGTTTGCCTTCGTTAGTTCTGAGGAGGCTTTAAGAGACCAATTTCATTCATCATTTAATCGAATTTATCTTCTACAAACTCACCCTTACGCTAGAATTGTTAGCGAATTGTTTCAAAGGTGAGTAACTCAACATCGTCAGAATCTAAGTATTTGAAAACCTTCCACAAGTTATCTTTTGTGATGAGAGATTTATCTAAGGTACCAGAGATAAACTCTGAGTAATTGATCTCTCCATTATTATCAAAGTCAACTTTTTTAATTATAGCATCAATATCCTCTTCTCTACGAGCTTGGCCAGCTTAACGGAAAGCGTTTTATAGTTCTTTCATTGATATCGCTCCCGATGAATCTTCGTCTATGGCAGAAAAAGTTTCTCTTATTTCCTTAAGTTCCTTGCTGTTTAACAATGCACCCAGTAAAAGCAAAACTTCTCTTTGGAACATGTTTGGCTTATTGAATAAAGCCAGCCTTGACATTACCGTTTTGCTGATTTATTCCTTCGGTGCAGATTTTATCCACTTATGTGCTAGGGCCTACTCTGGAGTCATTCTTAGTTTTGGGTTTGGTTAAATTAGGCATTGAATAAAATTTTTAGCGTCTTCCGATACGGATCCCCACTCTGGCAAATGAAACTCATAATCGCATAATTTTATTTTCCTGAAGAGTTGTTAATCAGTTTCAGCGTTAAAAGGTGGGTAACCACATAGTAAGCAATAAGTAATAACACCAATACTCCACATATCGCAAGTTTCATCGTAGGCACCTTCAAGAACTTCAGGAGCCATATAATATGGTGTCCCTATTTTTGTTCTCATTAAGTCTCCACCATCTGAATTTGGATTGTAAAACTTTGCTAATCCGAAATCAATCAATTTAACTTGAGCATCCTTACTCTTACTCTCAAATAGGATATTCTCAGGTTTCAAGTCCCTGTGACAAATTCCTTAATCATGCAGATGCTTAATGGCAGATAGTACTTGCTTAATAATCTTAGCAGCATATGATTCAGTGAATTTTCCTCTATTAATAATATGCTCAAAAAGTTCTCCACCTCCACAGAACTCAGTAACTAAATGAAAATATTTGTCATCGATGTAAGCTTCATAGAAGTGAATAATGTTTGGATGATCGACTGATTTAAGAATCTCAAACTCTTGCTCGAGATAACTGAGGTCTGCATGGATTCTATTTCTTGCAATCGATTTTAAAGCGAATCTCTTCTTTTGATAAGACTTTCTTTCGCATAAACGCACCTCCCCATATTTTCCAGAACCTATCATTTTACCGATTCTGTAGTAATTTTGAATGTTTTCTTGAACGAATTTTTTATTGAAATCAGTGGGGCTTAAACTTGAGGAGCTCTCTCTAATTGGTTGGCCAAAGCGGTTAACATGAGCTTTTACTTTTTACCCCGAATAGTCTTTGCTGTCATTAGAGAGTTAATCTTAAGATTTCTTTGGTAAAGCTAGGTAATTAGGAGATTTCTTATTATTCTCGTAGCCGCTTTCGATATCAGTGTTGTATGGACTGGCGCTCTTATTTTAATCATGTTTTTTATTTTAACTAGTATTCAAAGAAATCATAATAATTAAAATTTCTTAAAAGTAAATAAAATTAAGTTTTATTTAATTAAGTTTATTTAGCAATATTTTATCTGTCTCTATGAATCCTTCCATTATTATTTATATTTTTATTTGAAGAATCAGAATTTTAATTCGCATAACCTCTATCCCAAGCAGTTTACTTAATCGGAGGATACAATTTACTGACTTCAGGGGTATTAAAATCTTCGTATTCTCCTGCTCTCAGGCGACTACTCGCTTCATTAGTGCAGCAGCATTTGTCCAGAATCAGACCCATTATTATAAATTGTTAATGCAAAAGAAGATGTTAATAAATTATATAATAATTAAATTAGAGAACAATGAGTTGAACGTAATAATAGTTTTAAGAATAAAATTAGTAAACACTCTCATATGATTAATTCAGAATAAAAATAATTTCAAATTAGTTTTTATGTATAAGAATTGTATAGTTTTTTATTTGAATGTAAAATTATCAAGAAATCAAATTTAAATTTCAGCAATTAAGCTTTTTTTATATATTTGGCAAGTTTTAAACCCTATTCAAGAGAAGAGGTTTTGGGTGTTCTTTGAGCTGAGAAGTCTATCTAGCTCTTGGTAGTCAATCTTAGTTGGCTAAACATTTGTTTAAATATTCTGTTCATATCTCCTGTTTGTGGTAGTGCTATTCCCATAAGCCATAGAGTTATTGACGTTCATAGTGTTTTAAAAGTTTTGGTTTTAAATGCTGTTTTGACCGTGTATGTTCATTTGATTTGGCTGAACGAAGCCACCCATACTTTCAAAAGTCATATATTGAGATTAGGAGTTAGCAAGGCTTATTTTGCTTACTGAAGATTGAGACTCTGATAGTTAGTAAATAATATAAAATTCAATAAAATTGATTAAGATTAGATAATAGTTTATAATTCATAATTAATGAAAGGCAAAACAATAACTAGTATTTCATCCCATTGATTTACAAAGGCTTAAGCTATTTTCAATAATCAATAATTACATATAATTGAAGAATTATATTAATTACAGGAATGCTAAAAAATAATAAAAAAACTTACTAAGTCCATGTCCAATCTCTCCAAGTGAGTTTTGCATGCTTTATTAAACTTATAGCCTATTTCCTTGCATTGATTAAGTTTAGATACCTAAAGCCTAAATCAAATCTTAAGTAGATGCTTAAGATATAAAATTCTTCGTTTATCCAGCTACATTAATATGTCCTGATGACTAACTTTATAATTAGTTGACAGATTTCAATCCACAAAACTTGTGCAATTACAAGAACGCTTTGAGTTCACTTGACTGGCTTACTTTCTCAGTGTCTCTATAAATCTCATTCAAGTAATGCTAAAGAGATAACTTTCTAACTTCTTCACTGCAATATTTATCGGTCTAGCCAAGAAGCATTTTCTTCAGCTCGCTTAAATCTCCAAGTTATTGCTCATCGAATATTTCAGAAATTCTTTATAAAAGTCCAAAGATTTAATAAGCACTTCGAGTAATCACGTACTTATTTGCACTTTGATTGTCATGAATCTCAAATTCGTATTTTGTAATTTGCCCGTCTTTGTTTTTGTCAACATTTCTTATTTTGATATAAATGTGCTCTGGAATATAGCTCTTCTCATCTTGAGTGGCTTGGAAAATTTACTATGGAGTCATACCATTAGGTAACTACAATTTTTTAATAAATTAATATTAAACATAATTAAATATTATAAATGTTCTCTTGGTCTTGGAAAATACGGCTAACTTAAATTTCTGGCTTAGCTTTTAATCTCTCTTCATTTTGCTTTTAAATAACTGCTTCGTATTTATTTTTCCACTCTTTAGTTTTGAGTTTTCTGGCTTCCATTTCTGATTAATGATCTTACTTCAATCTATTAATTGACTCTTTGAGATCGCCCTCACAGTAATTTTCTAGTAACTTGTATTTATCATGCAATATTTCAAGTTGTTTCTATAGCTCACTAATTTTATACTTATACTAGGAAACTTCCTCATCGAAGTCTTCCCTCATAATCTTTTAGTTTTCCTCGTTGATGCTTATTTTCTACTTGAAAACGTGATACTCTTTTTGGATCAAAGCTAGCTATTCTACAAGTCTCTACTTTTAGCTCTCGCTCGTAATGAAATCTCTCTCTTTCTCTCTAACTTCATTTTGCAATCTCTCAAGGCGTTCTAGCATGGAACCTCTCTCATGATTGAATCTATCCATTTACTGAGTGATCAGTTCACTGTTGAACGAATAGATTTGATTCAAGTTTTGCTTGGTCTCGTTTAGGCATCTTTCGAGTGTTCCTATCTTTTACTAATTTAAGAGCTATTCTTGCTCAAGATTATTGATTTTGGCATTTTATTCATATTCTTGATCTTTCATTTCTAGTTCAAGCCAACCTAGAACCTCGTCTTTTTATTGTTGCTCTTGTTTAATTTTTGACATCATTTCGTTTTCGTAGGAAGATACTCTTTTGTGATTTTTCATTTTTTCATCCATTAGTTTCTACTCAATTAAGACAAAAATATCAATAAATTTACTATCAAAATAAATAAAATTTTAATGAATACTTTGCTTTTCTACAACATAGAATTACTTTAACTAGTTGAGTGAGCTCTCAGCTTTCTCCCTAATTGCGTCAATTTCTTTCTGGAATTATCTTTCCTTTTCTTATATTTCATGTTCTTTTTCTTGCCTAAGCTTTTCTATTTTGGATTCTCTTTCTACTAATATATCATAATTCTTTTTCTCAAGCTCTTTCACTTTTTCTAAGAGTGTGTCTCTAGATTTTTACAGATCTGTCTAGTCTCTTTTTGTCAATGAAAGCCCATCTTTGTGCTAGCTCTCAAAATTATTATTTTAAACAAAGTTGTATGTATTAGCAAAACCGACTTAATAGTCATAATTTTATAAATTCCTAAAATGTTTGATGGTTTCATTTTTGAGATTTATTTCATGCTTCAGATCATCATTAATCTACTCTAAATCCCTAATTTTCCTCATAAAATCGTGCTCTTATTACTACATCCTCAAAGCCTCACTATGTCTTTGAGTCTCCAATTCTAACTTATACTTTGATGGTGTCTCCTACTGATTATTATGCTACAGATTCTATATAAGTTTCTCCTGCATATCAGAATACTATTGTTTCTCGCGTTTCCTCTCTTCCAACTCCAAAGTTTAGAACTCAATTTTCTGATTTAAAACAGCCTGATCTTTTTCCTTCTGAAAAAGCTATTCCTTCAAGTTTCTGATTTATTGTTAAAACAATTGAGTGTCCTCTCTTTATTGTTGCAACTATTAAGTGAGCAATTACGAGAGCTAATCTTTCTCTTTCAGTGATCTATCTTTAAGTTTTGTGATAATCTGCCACATTTCATTCACTATATTGGATTGCGAATCCAACTTAGAGATTTTTAACTCTTTCAACATAAATGCTTGAATTTAAGGTGCAATTTCAGTTATGGTCTGATTAAGAAACTCTTCTCTAGCTTGTTTCTCGAAGATATGTGTTGAACTTTACCAACGTGACATTATTTGCTAAACTTACTACTGTTTCTAGGCGGCTTTACACTCATTTTTTATCTTGGAGAATTCATTCCTTAGCTGTCTCTCGTAATACTTAATCTAAACAAGATCGTCTAATCCATAACTTTTTGCAAAGAATTCATCAATCAGTTCATCTTTATTGATTTTTACTGTTGTCTGATCGTGCTGCTGTTGGATATCATTTAGTTTTAAGACTTCATCTTGGAATTTAAGAATAGTCTCTGTGTATAATCTTTGGTTCTCCTCTTGGACTATGTAGTCCCAGGTGCTCTTCAATCTTGGGAATCTACCCCCGTTTAGTGCCTCACAGCATTCAATCATTATTAATAAGTGTTAAATAATACTATAATAATATAATAATATTGGTATAAATGAGAAAACAAATTGTATTATTTCTATATTTAATAAAAATTTAAAGTATAAGATTTAAAAATATTACTTCAACTTACAAATAAAAAATAAGTCTTTTATGACTTTAGAATTAAATTATCTAAATATTTTTATTTTAGATGATTCTTAGAGTAAAGATATAAAGATTTTTCCAGTTTTCATGATTTAGCTGGGTTCGCTTCGTTTAAGTTGTGTTTTGAAAGCATCTAGCTACTCCTTAAAGTCTTTCCTTATCAACTGATTCTATGTACCCTCTTTATTTATACATGTAAAATTTATAGTATATTATTATATTTATTTTATGGAACCTCCACGAATGGCTTAATCATGGTGTGACAATCAGTTTTATTGCCGAAATATTCCTTAATAAGCTGCTTAATTCTATTTTTATTCATAATAGTTTCACTGATACCTTTTTAGTCCTTCAGAGCCATCTGTAAATACTAATTCGCATTGATTTCTTCTTTGTTTTCGTTTTGGAGTTACAAGGTGAAGTCTCTGAGGAGCCAGAGAAGTCTTGGTGTCTACTGTATTTCATCTATAATTTAAATGGAACAAAATAATGAAATTTATGATGAAATTATGGGAAATAATTCAATAATTGGGATATCAGTTAAATTATAGATCGACATACTTGGACAGTTTGATCACCAGGCCTAATCTTTGAATTGCTTCATCATCTATACTGCCCACTGAATTGTAAACTATCAAACTGCTAATCATTAAAGCCAGTGCAAATATCTTGGCATCGTGATTTTAGTCTTCTTCCAGTGACCCTAATCCCTCTGTGTCAATTAATTTATCATTGTCAATCAATAAATGGAATTTTTGAGTAGAAAAGCAAGAAAAAATGTTGATATAAAATTAATAGAACTTGTTCTGAAGAGCCATCTGTTGCTAGAGTTTGCACAGGTTCACTCCACATCCAGAGACCCTTAGTGCAGGAATTTATAGTATCACAAGTTTAGAAACCATTGTTTAGAGAGGAAGAGGTTATTGGAGATTGAACTTTACTCTGTCTTTTAAATTGGTTTAGTTGCTTATTTATATAAATTTAAATCACTAACTAAATTTTCTAAGTAATTTCTATATTTTATAGATTTGCTTAGATGGAGATAATGGTGATTAAGCGTTTGAATTAATTAATTCTTAATTCTTTTTATTAAAACTGACACATTAACCTATTTTTAACAATTTAACTATGAATACTCTATATATTATTGAATTATAGGCATCAACAGCGATCTGAGAGGGTGACTGCTAATTAACCAGCTAATTCAGCAAAAATGATTTGCCTGTACGGTACAAACCAATCACTGATATAATTTTCAATGGACCTCTTGCGAATTTCTATGTAATTATTTCTACTGCTTACGGGTTTATCTCAAATTCTAAACATCAAAGTTTCATAAATCAAGAAATGCAATCAGATTAAGGCAATTTAATTCAAAAATGAAGGGTTATATATGTAACTTATAGTTAAAATTTATATTATTTCTACAACACTTACTCTAAGTATGGGAATCAAATTGAACTAGTGGTAGAGCTCTTGCTGAATCGTTCTCGTTAAAAGATAATTATTTTGAAAGTTTGTTACCATGAAGTGGTGATAACTATTCATCCATTTCTTTATTTTTAATTTGTATTTTCTAAAATTTAAACTGCTTTCATTCATAATTTTAAATTCTTTTTACTCATAATATTTTAATCTGCATATCAATTGAATAATCTTAATTGATTAAATAGTTTTAATAGCTTAAAGTTAAATAAAATAAATAAGTTCTTAATTAAGTTTCTAATAAAGTTATCTATAACTCTCCACTCATTCTGTCTTTCTGGAGATATTTGTGAGGCCAACACCGATGCATGAAAAAATGAAGGCTTTTGGGAATTAAGGCAATTCCTTGAGTTTTTGCCTCCTTCTCTCTTCCTTGCTGGCATCGCTATCATCTCCATTCTATTCACTCACGTCATCCTCATTACTCATTTATTTGTTTTCTTCGTCTTCTTCATCTGAAGAATCGCTGTATACATCATCATCGCACTCTGTGATTTTAAATTGCACGTTAAAGAACTGCTTGATGTGTCTGAGCATGGCAATTGATTGTTCAGTAACTCTGCCTATTTTCAAGCTGCTGATGTTGTCTGAAGCAGAAAGACTCATAAGCAAAAGAGCGAAACATTAATTTGATGAATCCACAGCACCACCATTAAAGATTTCATCTAAGAGAGCTAATGCAGCTTTTTAACCCAAATCCTCTGGCATTTTGAAGTCCTTGGAGTTGTAGTTGAAATCCTTGGTGAATATCAAGCCAGTAGTGGTTTCTGCGACTAGGGATATAGCATAACCTGGTTATTCCCCAGCCTGATCTTTCTTAAAGTGATCTGTATGAATCCAAACATCTGGTATGTAATCATTAAAGACTTCTCTCAGTTTATCAACCACTCTGGTAGTAAGTTAGGGAGATACCTTAGCACTTGTTAACAGACCTCTGATACGTTTAATTTTACCCTCATCAATCATACTAACACTCTCAAGTTTCTTAGCGTATCTCTGAGTTACTTTAACAAGCCCACCTCCTAATGGGGAGTATCCACGTTTCTTCACTTAAATATTAATCTAGTATAATCAAAATGGGGAAATAGTTAAAAACTAATAAAAAAAGAGTTCAAATATAATTATGATCTTAACTAATTATATCTACTTAAATCAAACTGTAGCTTTTTTGAAAAAAGATTAAGTGGTTATTTATTTTATTTTTAATTAATTAATTAACTATGTGAAATGGAATTTTTGTTTTTTTCAACTTTTCTGATTCGTTTGTATTTTAGGGCATTTTTTGTAAGTTAGGCATTTGTATTCATTGTTGCAACTTTTCTTGTGTTTTTTTTGTAAAAAGATTTTAGATATCTTCAGGATATCTTCCTCGAGCTATCTTCAGGATATCTTCCTAAGAAAAAATAAAAAAAATAAATTTTACAGTACTAATAGCAGTAGCAGTAACAACAATAGCAATAGCAGTAGAATTAATAACAATAGTAATAAAATCACCAATAATTATTGAGCTGGGATTTTTCCCAAAAAATCCAATTTTATTAAACTTCTCATTTTTGAGCTTTAGATGAAGATGAAGAAAATAGTGATGATGACTAAATACAGTAATAATCTGTGATTTCTAAATTTTTGAAATTCTATAGAATTTCAGTTGCTCAATAATTATTGGTGATTTTATTACTATTGTTATTAATTCTACTGCTATTGCTATTGTTGTTGCTGCTACTGCTATTGCTACTGTAAAATTATGAATTTTTATTTTTTCTTAGGAAGATATCCTGAAGATAGCTCGAAGGAAGATATCCTGAAGATATCTAAAATTTTTCACACAAAAAAAACACAAGAAAAGTTGCAACAATGAATACAAATGCCTAACTTACAAAACATGCCCTAAAATACAAACGAATCAGAAAAGTTGAAAAAAACAAAAATTCCATTTCACATAGTTAATTAATTAATTAAAAATAAAATAAATAAGCACTTAATCTTTTTTCAAAAAAGCTACAGTTTGATTTAAGTAGATATAATTAGTTAAGATCATATTTATATTTGAACTCTTTTTTTATTAGTTTTTAACTATTTCCCCATTTTGATTATACTAGATTAATATCTAGTGAGCCATCAGGCACTCCAAATTGCTTAATAA
The DNA here is from genome assembly GCA_000711775.1 of Oxytricha trifallax. Classification (NCBI taxonomy): domain Eukaryota; phylum Ciliophora; class Spirotrichea; order Sporadotrichida; family Oxytrichidae; genus Oxytricha; species Oxytricha trifallax. The sequence goes on from ARYC01004040.1 coordinate 16,915, forward strand.
GATGCACCCAGGTATTCTTGAAGCTGTCTATTGATTAATCGATATTATCATCTGTGTTGCCTGTAAGTGTCAAATGCATGGTTGTTTTGCCGAATATCACAATAGGTACTACAACTTCAAGGTAGTAAGTCAAGTTTCTGGCTAGATGGCAATCATGTTCTATAGGCATTCCCTCGTTGCAATCAATCATGCCAGGCCTAAAAATTAGTCTAGTACCTGTCTTATTGATGTTCACCTGGCAACCATTTGTCACTTTCTCCAATAATTTCAAGAGATTCAATTCAAATTCGGTCAAACCTGGGTTTTACTCCTGTGACCTAATGTTCTTCACAATAACTTTTTAAAATTTAGTAATTAAGTTTTATATACAATTCAAAATTTGAATATTGTTAATTTCTAATTTAACTTGTCTATGAGATAGAATAGATAGTACAAGAATTTGCCTTAGGTATTAATGCCCGAAAAATTCCAGCGGTGCTTATTATAGTGACATTTTATAAATTATCTGTATTTATTATTTATTATACAAGCTCGCTCCTTTACTAATTATAATCATAAGACATAATTTATTCATCATTCATCTATCAAATTTATATTAAGAGAATTAGGAATATTAATTTAGATATTTTTCATAAATAAAAACAAAATGATAATAAAAGGTTCTAAGGCACCAGTAGTGGTTAATTCCAATCACAACCGTGCCACTTCTTTAAACGGTACAGCAGCTGGGGCTTCCAAGTATATCTCGGAGTAGACCACTGGTTAACCCAGGCACTACCCAGGTCTGTTGCCAAAAATAAACAATTAAATTAAGATGGCTTAGATTTTCGACAATTCCTTCGCCTTGGCAAACGGAGGGATCAGTGGTTTCGCTGGCAAAAGTGGAGACAACTCGGGCATGGGATTGTACTCAACCACAGACAACAATAATAATTACAATAACTATCGAAGGAGTTAGTCACCTAGTAAAAATGTGGGAGTAGGGTAGAGCTAGGTGTCACTTGGGAATGCATAAGTGAATTAGGGGTAAAGTTATGGAGGGGTGATTAACAAAAATATAACTGAAGAAGCCATTGAGACTCATTATAATATCACCGACACAGCTGATATCACAAATCTGTATATTTAATTGTTAGAATTCCACATATTTAAAACTCTTATGATTGTTATCTAGACTGATTTAAATTTAAATGAATGGAAACTATCAAAATCAAGCTATAAATTTACCTCAACCTATTTAACTTAATCAGAGTAATCACTCAATACTACTGAATCATTTTTCCTATAACAATTCAACCTAAAATTAAAATCAGAATAACTACTATAAAACCTAATTAAAAATTTAAAGTAGAAAATTTTTAATTTTACAATTATGAATAAAGGCAGAGTAATTTAGAAAATATTTGTTTATATTAGAAAATTAATGACAAAATCTATTCTCATAGGTAAAATTAAGTAGGTTATTTATTTTTAATTTTAAGACATATCTATTGCATCATTCTTTATTTTTTGAGATTCAAAATGATATTATTGGGTTTAGTGGAGTTTAGGGTATTGGTCCTAATGGAATAGAACTGACTTCGTTTTTCTCAAGCAACAACAATAAAAACATAATAGTGCCCCTGGACTCCACTTATCACAATTCCACAACCAACAACATGCTCTTAAACGATACTTAGAGCCTCACAAGCCCGCTCAATGCCTTGAATATATAGTTATAAGATACTGGTAATCTCCAGGAAAGCAGTACTTAGCAGCAACTTAATCAGGAGAGAGAAATGATCTAGGATATGCTAAATCAAGCCAATAATCTCTAATTCTCCTAGAACTAAACTATTTCGACTAAAAATGGAAATAATTCCAACGGACTTACTCAAAACGGAGGTTTTGATATCACACCAGACAACACTTAATATACAATTCTAAAAGCTAAACTTTTCCAACCAAACATTAAGGATGAAGGCATTACTGCTATGTCTACTAAAATTATCTTAAACAGTGGTAATAACAGCAATTAACAATAACTTTAATATGGCTCTAATTTGTTAAATTAGGGGAAATATGTGTCAGGTGGCTCTCTAATCAATGATTCTTAAATGTTTTCACCTACCAAGCATAATTAGTAGAATTCTTTGATATAATCATAGTAATATCACTTTTAGAACAATAGTATACATAGCAATTCAATGGGAATGAATTCATCAATAAACTAGGGTAATATGAATTAAAGTTAGATTTATGGGTAGGCGGGCATCTAGAAACAACAAACTATGCCTTCTTCTTACAATAAGAGCGGTGGCGAAAATATTGATAATATGCATATTAATTTGATAAATGAAATTTAATATATTAAATTAAATATTTTACAAGGAATTTAAAATTAATAAAGCTTTCACATTGGTGATATAATTTTATTTCGATACATCCAATTACTTGAATGTATTAAATTTTCTTACTTTATTTAAGAAAATCCTTCTGAATTTTTCTAGATATCTTACTACTACAATAAGAACGAAAATTATTTTGGAAATGAAAATTTTGGTAAATTTTAATAGTTTTTTTTATTTTATTGATATAATCCTTTCATCAATTAAAATGTATTCTAACATTAATGTAAGAACTTAAAAAGAGAAGCAGCATGAGTTAGCCAAGTCTTTAAGATAGAAGAAAGATATGCAGCAGGTAAAATTCTATCAGACCCTCACAAATCAATTAACTTCCACACAAACAGCTAAAAACACCTCAGGAAACTAACTTACCCAGAGTATTTAGACTACTGGAGGCTCTGCAGTAGTGGGCTACACTCATTTAAACACCAGTGTGAATACTTAAATCGGGAGGGGATCTCTGAATCCAACGTCCACTAATGCTAAAGCTCAAATCAAAGCGAGAGCAGCTTTTTCGCAATAACCCATGTCAAGAGGGACGACTCGAACTGGAAACAAGTCATTTGGGGGTGTGGGAGGAAATTATCAACATATTATGATATAGAGTTAGTATAATATGCAATAAAGCGAGAAGACTAGGTAATAACTAGCTACTGCAGGTAATTAAATTGGATAATTGAATTCAAGCAACATAAACTCATATATTATTAAAATTATATATATATAAATTATCAAATGATAAAAGAAGAAAGCTGCTTCTCTTTAAAATTGAACTTTTAAATTTAGGTTATAAATGGCATAAAAACAAAAAAGGCTAATTGATATTTTACTTTTTAAATTAGATAATTTAGAAAAAAAGTTACTGTTTTTATCCTTTAATAATTAAATTGATTCATACATAGATATAAAATTTACTAAAGTAGTTTAGTAAGTAATGCAAGTGCAAGGCCATTCACTTCAAACAATCCCTATGACGTAAATGCAAAGATTCAATATGCTGCAGGTCTAAAACAGAATCAATTTATTACTTTTTAACGACAGAATTAAGGGTCTCAGGGCGCTGGCCATGGAGCTACTGAAAGTATTGATTAATAAACTGAAAAGCGAGTTGAAACTCAACTGGATGAAAATGCATTCCAAAATAATGTGATTTAATCGCTGTGTATAACATATTTGTCAATTTTAATCAGTGATTGTCTAACAACAACATGCTTAATAGCACTGGATTTTAGTAGCACGATTTTTAGGAATAAATAATTCTAGGTGGCATTCAAAACCCCAAAACCCCTTAGTGAGGTTTATAAGTGCTTTGATTTGTAGGGTATAGTTGGGGTCTTATTGGGGTTAGTAGACAAAATGCAGGTTTTATCATAATTTAATGAATATTTAATGAATTTTAGTTTACTTAAATCATACAAATTTTATCTGCTTGCCTTTATTATATCTTTTGAACCTTGATCTCTCTAGTGGGTCAAGTATGTCATCTAATGTTTACCGAGGATAGTTAGGAGCTCTCACGATTATCATCTCTACTATACTTTTAATTTCTTAGCAGACATCTTCTTACTTTATATGTTTCTGAGCCAAACTTATTGATTATTTTTCATGCTTTGTACCAAAGTAAGACATACATTCCATGTCACTCTCTAATATTATCGCCGCTACTGCCCAAACATCCCATTAAACAGAACCATTAGTCCACTTCTCTCTTATTGGGAAGTAACCTGAAGTACCAAGTACCTGTGCTAAAGTGACAATCTCCTATCTTAAGCTCTATGAAATAAATAACCACTACCTCTAAAGGGCAGAGATTTAGCATAACGTTTTCAGGCTTCAAATCTCTATGAACATATCCAAGTTCATGCAACTCCATAACACCCTGAATCATATCTGAGAGTATATCGTTTAAATCATCAGGGTATCTATTGTGATATAGGTAGTCTCTCAGAGTCATCTAAAATTTCTTTAGCCTTAATGCGATGAAACCATAACTTAAAATAACACCATTTAGCTTAAGCAAATTCTTGCAGTCTTTTCTTTAAGCCTCTCTAAGTACCATCTATTCATTAGCAAACTCGTTCTAATACTGTTGGTTCTTAATAAGATAACTGAATGGATACACCTTGTATGCATACTCATCAACTACTATGAGCTTTGCATTTGCAGGCACGTTTATATTCAAGTAGTTTTCAATACAAGTGCTGAGATCAACTGCATTGAATGCAGGTATATTCATAGCCTTCGCTTAGAAGCATGCTAAAATTGTATTACCTACTGGGCTGGTTCATCGATTCATATCGCTTCTGTCTCTTGAGTCTCTCTTGCTACTCTCTTTATGACTCAAGAGTATTATATTTTCTTTTAGCTGGCACTAATTTTTTAGTCTCTTAATCTTCAATCAAGAACTCACTGAGGTGATGCTTTTGCATATGCCTTTTAACTTTAGTGAGTGAGTATATGATTTCATGCATGTCGTACACTAATACCTACCAACTACCTTTTCATGCTTGAAATAGATCTTGGCTTTGCCAGAGTGTACCTCTTTAAGGTGTCTCTTCAAGCTTTGTTCAGTTGAGAAATGATTCTAGCAGTCTTCACATTAATACTATGTTTTGATCTTTTCGATTGGTTGCTGTTCTTTTAGCTCCTCAACATAATCGATTTAAGTTTAAACCCCTATCTCTGCACTCTCCCTCGGGTTTAATACTTCTATGATAAAAACCTCTGCTTCAAATTCAAGAGATCTTAGCTCTACCTCCCTCTCGACATAAATGATTTCAGGCTTTTTAGTGGAGCCAAAGTTAAGCAATGATTGACCTGCTCCTAAAAGTGCCGCTCTACGATTTAAGTTGACCGCCATGTTTAAATTCAAATTTAAATTTCTATTATAAATAAGCAAAAACCTCACTCGTTATATTAACTTTGTATAGGAGCTGGCACTGCAACTACAATGGTTGATTCTTAGGTGTTAGACATCATTTTTATATTTAGTTTATAACTATAAATTTTCTAATTTTATGCTTAATATTTTTAATTTTGGTACCAACCTAGAAAAGATTGAGGTTGGTACTGGTACTAATTAGGTTTTGAACCATTTTGGAACTTTTCCATTAAAAACTCATTAGTTTGAAACTAGGTACTAATTAAGTTTTGGTACTATTAAATTGGTACCAATTAAAATTAAACGAATTTAGTACCAGTACTAATTAAATTTAAACAAATTTAGTACTAATTTAATGGAACTAAATTGATAAAAATGGAGCTCCATCACTGCAGTTTGTTACAGCTTCTGCAAACTTTCTCCACGTATCTTGCAGGGTTGACCTCCTATAAGATGCCCATATTTAATAGTAAGATTTTAAACAATAGGATCCAGAAGTCTATAAGTTATAATTTGAAATTCATTAATAGGGAGAGGAACAAAGATGGAATCACTCAATGATCAAATGAAAAGAGTCGAGGCTCAAGAAATGATATCAAGATTCAGAAGTAAGGAAGATCTCTATCGATACCTAACTTTACATGGTAAGATAACTCGATGATTATTAACATATTAAACAGTTGGTTTATTCCTTCCTACGATGGAAGGTACCAAAATTTCATTCTTGAAAGCAATACTTTGTGAGGAGAAGAAAGCTTTTAAAAATAAAGAGATTAAACTAATAGAAATTCCGAACTACCCTGAGATTTCAGTCACTAATCTTTATGAAGATGCCATGTAAGATGAGGAAGCGGTAGTTTACCTTCCTACCAAGAAACAACTCTCTAATAAACTCCCAGAGAGGAACTCCTTCTTTGGTGTTCTTGGTACAATAAAAGAAGATTATCTCAGAGAAATTATTGAAGAAGCACATAAGAAACGATATTCTATTTCTCCTGAAG
>ARYC01004042.1:0-12403 GCA_000711775.1 Oxytricha trifallax
CTAAAATAGCTCTTGCTTGACCAAGAATATCATATCCTAACACTTAGCTGTATTTTCCCATGAAGCCTCCCTCACTTTGATATAAAAACATATCAAAATATTCAAAGATTCTTATTAGTGTCGCTTCCTCTGAAGTTTATAGAACTTTTTTTGCTAAACAAAGCTCTATCTGCTATGCTTTTCGGAGTTTCATCCATGTTTTTCTCCTCTTCCTCATCTTGATTTTCTTTTATCTCCATAGCAAGATCGTCTTCTTCCTTGTCGTTATTTAAAAATAATAAGTACATGATAGTTATCATGATCATCATTTTCCAGCTTGTCATGTGTTTTAGAGGATTTTCCAGTCAATATATCTCCAATTTTGTTGCCTATAATTATGTATTAATTCATTCTATTTGCTTACTTCTTTGACTGTTCTATCCGCTAGTCACATTCGATTTCTTCTTGCCCTTCGCTTTTATAAAACTAAACTTATTGTTTAAACTAAATTGGTCCTTTCCTCGTATATTTAGTCGTGTCTCTGGGTGTCTTAAATATACTAGGCAGTTTAACTCCATTTGCATCGCCACTACCACTCACTATATTAATTCCATAGTCTTAGTGATCTTTGTTGTTCTGTTTCTAGTCGCTACCACCCACACCACCACTATTTTACAACATTAATATTTGACTATTTTAATGTCAAATTACTTATTAAATTGACTAGTAACTGGTGAATTCGAATCATCAAGTTGCCTGTCATTTATGGGAGTTACACTCTCATCTACAAAGTAAACCATTTATTAATACATTAAAAGTACTATCACTGATTTTATGATAGGTTTATGATAAATTTTGCTTTGAAGATTAGTCAACTATATCTGCCTGATTTAATCAATTATTCAAGTTAAAATATATTTAATTAATTTTGCAATCACAATCTAATATAATCATCATACTCCTACTATTCACTTCTGATTAAAACTCATCAACATAGAAGTGTATAAGTGACGTTGCTCATAGAAAAGATAGATTTATTATTTTCAAATTTAAATTCCCCATTTCTTAATTTTTTCAAATTGTAACAAAAAATATAAATGAAATAACATAATATAATTTTTTTATCTCTAAATATTTATAATTATACTTTATAGAAATAATTGAGATATTTGAGATTGTTAATTGTAATAATTATAATATATATTTTGAATAACCAATATATAAGTGGTCAACCAAATACTTTTTAGTACTATTGATATAACTTGTGAATTCACTCTTTCAAAGTAGTTAACAATTTATTTGAATTATAGTTCGTGAAAATGGCAAGCAATATGACGACAACAGAAGCTTGACAAGTAGGTGCAAAGACATTATGGATTGGGGATGTAGAGCCATGGATGGATAATGCTTACATTTCTTCATTATTTTCTGGGGTAAAAATTTACTCAATTATTCTAACACATTCTGTATAGATAGCATCCGTGCAATCAGTCAAATTAATCAGAGATAAACTCAAAGGAACACCTGTGGGTAAGTGATTATAAAATAGATAAGATTTTTAACTAGTCTAATTGAAGCAATAAATTTATACTTAAAATCTTAAAAGGTCTGATATAATAATTTATAAAAGTATAATATGAACTTTAATTTAATCCACACTCCAAAATCTTTTGAAATATAGGCTATGGATTTGTAGAATTCCCAAATCACGATGTAGCAAGAAATGTCTATCTAACCTCAAACGGCTCAGTAATTCCAGGCACAACAAAAAGCTACAAATTAAACTGGGTAACTCACGGAAACGGTGGAATTAAGCAGATATAAAATCAGCCTCAATAGAAACCTCCTCATTTGCAAATGCATAACCAAAATCCTTAAATGATGAATTAAGGTGGATCAGGAGGTGCTTAGTAGTAGTAACAGGGAGACTTTTAAATTTATGTCGGCGATCTTGACCTTAATGTCAATCTTAACTTTAAATTATATTCATTATAACCCTGATTTTATAAGAGTGAATTAAACTTAAATTACTTTGCACTGTTTGAATGACTAGATGCTTTTGAATTTATTCAATAAAAAGTATCCATCTGTGACTTAAGCTAAGGTAATCGTAGATCCAGTAACTCGCTATTCAAAAGGGTATGGCTTCGTTAAATTTGGAAGTCAAGAGGAGTCTTAAAACGACATGGTTGAAATGTAGGGATATTACTTATTCAAGAAACCAATGAAGATCAATCAAGCAAATGCTATCCGAAGAAGAGAAGGTGGCGGAGGAGGCGGTTGGGGACATCATCATCCACCTACTCAAAACTATTGCAGCAAATCAAATAATTTAAAATTAAAATTAATAATCACTTATTTTCAAATATCAGATTTAATATCTATTTAAGAATACAACTAAGGAGGTGGCTATGGTGGAGGCTATTAATAATAGCATCATCCTATCGGAGGCTAGTATGGAGGACCTCCTCCTTATCAAGGTTATGATTAGTATGGCTAATATGGAGAGTATTACTAACCACCTCCTCCATATGGAGGCTATCCACCTCCTGCTTTTGATCCATATGCATTGGCCCCTCCATAAGTTTACTATCCACCTCCTGTGCATCATCACTAACCACCTCCTCCTAGACCACCTATTCACTAGATACCTCCTCCTTAACTTGCTCCACTCTTGCTACACGCTGATCAGCATTTATCAGATCAATCGAAGGCACTGCTACCACCAGGAGCTTCTTTGATCTAACCACCTCTACCAACAACTTAACCTCCTGCAGGATACTACCCTCCTCCAGGTTAGGTTGGTTATTACCCTCCACCTCCAGGTATGTACCCTCCTCCTTGAACTGCATATGGAGCACCACCTATGGGAGGTCCAGGTCCACATCTCAGAAACCCTAGGTATGATGGTTGTGGCCAAGACATGTACGGAAGCGGTGGAAATGCTCCAGGCTAGTATCACTAGCTACCAGGAAGCGCAAATAAAAACTTTAAGAAAAATCAAATCAAATTCACTGAAGAGGAAGTTGATAAAATGAACCAAGAGTATATGAAGGAGATCAATGAAAAACCAGAGGTTATGTGTCTTTATTGAACAAAAAACAATTTGGAATAAATTTGACTGTTGCGTGAAATATGTAAACCCTTAAGATATTTCAGAATTATGATATTTATAATTGTAATGTTTAGGTAAATAAAAAACAATTAACTTTCCATACACTTTCTTTACATTAATTCATTTTTCAATAAACTTTCTTTAGTTTTAAAAATTGCATATTAATACAGTGAACGACAAGCAGCTCAAAAGAGAGTGGTGCGAACTTTGATCCTCAGGACTATCAAGGACAAGGGCAACTACATATTGACTTTTAGTCATTCAGTCAGAAACCTAATTCTGATTCTAGAGCAACTTCAGACTCCATTGAGTAGAGTGACAATGATTCAACACCAACACTAAAGAAAGAAAAGGGTAGGTAAATATTCCTAAAAAACCTAATGCCATTTTTAAATTAATTTATGGCCCCTATTTAATATGTATTAATATGCAATTTTTAAAACTGATTATTATATAATAGAGATCTCTAATTAAATTTTGATCTCTTTTTTAATTTCCCTTGCCTTAAGCGATTCACTACCACTACTAAACTTTCTTTCTCAATTACTTTTTCTTACTTTCTCTCATTTATCTCAGACAATTTACATTTTTTTCAATATATTTATATTCTTAAAAACCTTTCTCTTTTTTTTTCACTTTGTATATTTGATTATTTTGACAATTCTTAACACTTTTTATAGGAGACATCAATTGAGAATATGCGATTAAAGTATAGGCAAATTATTAATAAGCCCAAAATTTGATAAGTGATTGATTGATTTATAGATTCCAAAAATTGTAATGTATAATTTTCTATGATGAATATGTGATCAGATTCTTCATTAATGCTTAACAGCTAGAGCAATAAGTGAACCGATAATATCTCCAGCAAAGAAAAATCCCCAATAAAGTATGAGTATGCAAAAGGCAGTGCAACAAACAATGCAGCAGATTTTTCTAGCTAATTCTGGTCCAAGCAATTCCTTAACCATTTTCCAAGGTGAGAACAAATCCTTTATAAATCAAGTTATGAGGTATTAATATAAATCTTACAAATTAGATTCTTCCAGTAGGTTCTGGTAAAATTGGATGTTGATTTGGTCCATCCCTTCCTAGACCATTAACCACTTCATCAGCCAAGAGCTTTGGCAATATTTCAATAGAGATCATGGCGTAGCCTTATGGGATATAGTTATCGTCTTTATCCTTCTCCTCTGGGTTAGTGAAGACCACCCAGAACTTCTCAACTGCCTTATTAGTTTGAGAATCTATCTTTTTCATAGTCACTCTCTTCTTCCTCTTGTAAACCCTAAATGTAAATATAATTATGATAAGTAATTCACTTACTTGTCAAGCATTCTGTAATCGAAATCATTGATTAGGATCTATGCTTCACCTACTAAATCATTAGCGTCAGTGACGTCTCTATCCCATATCTGTAACTGCAAAATGTCCTTTCCGTAGTCCTCATCTGCATCCAGAGGGAGGTTGATTGGGAACTTCCATCTCCAGTTGAATGATCCCTTTGCCCTGCATCTCCAATCAGCAATTATTGTAAGATTAACCACCAATATTTTTCCTTAAAAATTTAAGAAAATAGTGAATGAGTGTCAGTTTCTAGTTTTTTATTGTTGAATGAGCCGCTTAAGAACAGATCGTTACTCTTTGTGGCTTCATCCTTAAATACACAATCCCTCGTTTCCCACACAATTATAAAGTATTTTGTCAATAATAGCTATAATACCTAATTATAAAACTTAAATAATCTATTATTAGCAAGAGAGAAATTACTAAAATGACTATAGATTTAAATTTGAATATTAAAAAGCTTATATTATTAATGGTAATTATCAACTGATTAATTAATAAACCCTTAACCCAAAATACTATAATCACTTGATAAGAAAATTTACATTATATCAATAATTATGAACTCACCAATCAATAATAACTACAATAAGCAGCAATATAATTCTATTTTCTCATATTGCTTTATTATAATTATATCAGTTTATTTTCTTTATAACTAAAATACGCTAAATTATATTTCTTATCAATAGAACGATGAACTATTTCCATAATTTGCGAGTCTTAATGATTAAAATGAGGAGAATGCAAATAAAAATAATGATGAAATAAATTTATTTAAGTATTAAAGACACACGAGTAACTACAATCACACATAAGCAATGTATTTCATGACGTTGATCATTTTTATATAGGTATATTATAATATTTTGATCAGAGTGCTTTCAATCATCGCAAGGGATCATAGCAGCAACAGGACGCTAATTTTAAATACAAAACTAATATATTTGAGACATTAGGTAAAAATAGAGGCAGTTCACAGACGCCACTTACCAATCGAAGTTAAAAATAGAGGGATAGAATGAATAAAAATATCAATTTTTAAAATATCTAATACAAATTTAGCAAATTAATCACCCTAAATAGATTAAAAATGAAAACCATTAGGAAGTGTAAAATACTCAGAAGTATGTAAAGCAAGAATTATTCTAACAAGATAATTAACAAAAAATTTAACATTCAATTAATAATCACTCTTAAACTTCTATGAGAAATATACCTGCCCAATTATCAGAAGTCTCAAACTTTTAAGAGCTTGTTAATGATACTTTTTACAATAATAATCCGAATGAAAATAATATAGCGAGTGACGACATGCTGATAAACAAATACCAACTCTCCCCAAATTAAGAAAGTACCCAAAAAGATTTTATCATTAAACCTAGATTAGAAGCATATAATTCATCAAATGTTAATCAAAATCAATTAAAGATCAATGGACAGATCAAAGATCAGGAAAAAAGCAAAATTTCATAGAATTAGGAGGATTATTCATAAATAAAGTCACCAAAAGAGCATTAAAACATCAACTCAATCTATAAATAGATTTTTGATAATGATATGTTTCTAAATAATTAACATGATAATAAAATTATTTAAAAGCAAACCGAAAACATTTCAGGTCTTGAAACATAAAATAAGAATGATGTTGTAATATAAATATTTATTAATTTTATAATTATTTTAAGATGCTTAAATATTAGAGCAAAAGAAGCAACCTTCCCTTACAACACATACAACCCCAAATAAAATATAATCTAAGCCATAATCTGATCTATTTCAAGCTTTTTCAAGTATTACCAAGGATTAGAGAGACAAATCTTTAAATAAATTAAGGGAATCGCAGTATTAAGAAATCTCAAAAAAAAAATTAATAATTATATCCATATCAACCCTTATAAAATAAAAGGGTTGATGAGAAAGATAAGTGTTCTAACCGAGATACCCCTCCCCACCCTTAATCGAGATACCCCTCCCCATACCCCTCCCCACCTCCTACCTATTTTATCAATAAAAAAATAATATAATAATTTATAAAATCTTTTATAAATGAGAATTTTTAAAATTATTGATTAAATAATTATAATAATTTATTAAATCTTGTATATATGAGAATTTTTAAAAATTATTGATTGAATAATTATTTTTATTTATAATTAAAGTTTAATAATTTTAATTATATTTAAATTAATAACAATGATTAATTTTAAAAATTCTCATTTATAAAAGATTTTATAAATTATTATATTATTTTATTATAAAATAGGTAGGGGGTGGGGAGGGGGGTATGGGGAGGGGTATCTCGGTTAAGGGTGGGGAGGGGTATATCAGTTAGAACAGATAAGGAAAAGCAAAGTTAAAACAACATAGACTTATAAAATTAACTTCAAAGTTTGCTCTCAAAAGAAATTATAGAAACTTTTCAATTATAAAATCAATTAGAAACTAGCCTCAATCATAATACCGCCCCTTAAATTAAAGGTAAAAATTTACTAAATTTGAATGAAAGCGAGTTAAACAATAGCAGATAGTTTATTAAAGAGGCATCAGTTGAACAAATTATGCTGGATATGAATAAATTAGTTAGGAATAAAGAAACCCCTAAAGATAAAGTAGCTGTTGAACTAAACACAATGCATGATTTCCTTTAAAGTTCCAATCATTCAGAAACTCAGGGATAAAACAATTTGAATGTTTTTAATGACACAATTACCAAGCCTTAAGAATAGCAAATTGCTTTTACATTCGCCGATTAATATAGATAAACAAATAAAAGTGAGAAAAACACAATCAATTAGACAAGCAGATTCCCATAGACAGATATGGTTATAATATCTTTGTTGTATATTTAGGATATTTCAGGGATTAGAGATTAAAACGAAGTGATTAACGAGCTATCAAGATATGATGAAGACCTGCACAGCTTAAATATGTACCTTCAAGAAAACAGTAAAATCAATTTTACATAGTAAGATGAAGAATTTATGAATCAAGGTTCGTTCCTTTAGACTTCCTAAAATTATTATTTATTATTTTATTTGTTTAAATCAGAGGGAAACCCACAAATTTATTCATGAAAAATAAAACGACTAATAGACAAAACATTCTTTGAAAATCTATTAAATAGAGAATAACATCTAAGAAGAAATATAAAATTCCAGTGAAGATCAAGATATCAAACTCGACTTAGATCAAGTTAAAACTGATTCATTTGAGAATTTATAATACTAAGAACTAAATTCAAATGAGATTGATCTATAAATAGTACAAAACTAAGTCACGCTTGATCAATCTTTACAATCTACTACTAAAATAAACAAATAATTGAATCTAAATACTTATTCTAAAGGTAGTTCGCCTAAGCAGTTTGTCTTTATAATAAATTATTAATTATTTAGAAATTTACACTTATCAAATCTATTATTTTTATATAGACAAAATATTCACCAAGTATTTCGAAAGTGCACTAAAACAGTAAACTTTTCAAGTTATTGACGACTGCATTACTGAGTAGAGAATGCAAATGCGACTAATATAGAGAAATATTATTGAGCCCACTTTGTAAGAAGATATTATTGATATAATCACACAATGCTTCAGGATTGTTTAAGGTAAGCTTAGGTTTTGTAATATAAATATATTCAATAAACTAAACTTTACTTTTAGATGAAATTAAAGAGCGAGAAGAATAAGAAGAAAGGCTAAAGTACGAAACATAACAGAAATAATGTAAGTTATTTGGCATTTTTATATATGTTTAGAGATTATAATAGTAAAAACAGTGAAGAAAGAAAAACAGTAAACATAAATGCCAATGAATTTTATTCAGGGCAGTATCAAAGACACTTTAATCGAAGAATAATAGCCTAATATTATTGAAATAAAATTGAAATGAAAAATTAAGAGGAATGCAATATAACTTTTCAAATAATTAATTATAACTGCCTCTAATTAGTAATACTCCTAATTCAAATTTGATTTATTTATATTTATGATAAAATTTTAATAATTAATTGATTTATTTATTTATTATAATTTACTGTGCAGATTGTGCAACAATATATTTAAACAAAGTATAGGGCAGGTTGTGTGCAAAAATATATATAATTTAATAATGATTTTCTCCTCTCTGTAGCAGTAAGAGCTATGTGAAAGTGAGAATACATCAGCAATACCATTAATAAAGATGTCTCCAGTGGCTCTATCAAGAATGAAACCTTCAGCTTGGAGGATGTCTTCATTGTCACCACTATCAATGTTGTGAATTAGCTTGGCATTGACGAATCTGGCATAAGTAGTGTGCTGGACCACGTGAATGGATGAATTGAAGGCAGTGCTTGAAACTGAAGCTTGCCTATAGTAGCTCTCTCAATTAGCAACTGTAACGATAATTCTCTCGCTGTCAAGATCTTCAAGTTCATCGGTCATGCCGCAGTATTGGGAGATGTTGTCATATTCACCGGCCTCAAGAGTAAGATGCTATTCGAGTGTGTGACCTTGATTGATTGATCGAAAGAATGATGAGAGTGCTCTCCATTTATATATTTATTAGATTATTAAATTATATATATTTTTGCACACAACCTGCCCTATACTTTGTTTAAATATATTTTTGCACAATCTGCACAGTAAATTATAATAAATAAATAAATAAATCAATTAATTATTAAAATTTCATCATAAATATAAATAAATCAAATTTGAATTAGGAGTATTACTAATTAGAGGCAGTTATAATTAATTATTTGAAAAGTTATATTGCATTCCTCTTAATTTTTCATTTCAATTCTATTTCAATAATATTGATAAACTTTATAATAAATCAAGCTAGAGTAACATACCATTACTTAGTAGTCTCCATACTAGACACAAATCTTAGTAATCTAAGGATTTCAATATAATTCAGAGAAGCAGAGTCTAGAGTAAAGCCGATGAGTTTAACGTTACTTGCTCCTTTGGTGGTCCTGAATACGTTGAGGATTTTTATGCCAATGATAATAAACTATAAGGTTTTAAATGTTGATTTTCAATATAAACACAATCGAAATGATAGCTCACCGGAATTCAAGCAGGATAGGCATCAACATATAACTCTAGGAACATCTTATGATGATAATGATGAATATAAGCATTTGAGTGAAAGGAAATAAACTACAGAGAGTATGTGTAAATAAAAGTTTTACAATACTGGCTCTCTTCATGACACAGATTTAAGCAAAATAAGTTTCAGAAAAGACATTCAGAAATAAATCAAAACTGAAAAATCCCCTACAAGCGAAAATGATTTGGAAGTGGATGAAGAAGCTAATCTAGTAATTTCAAGTAAAGACGAGGACGAATGTCAAGAGAACTCTTTATAGATTGATAAGTTAAGCAATAGTAATATAGTTAAAAGGTCACAAGATAGTATAGCCCTAACCAATTTGAGTATTGATTTTAAGGACAACAAGAGCTCTAAAACAAATCGGTCAAATATGAAGAGCATGCGATCTTAAAATTAGGTGAGTTCTGTAGGTGTGAGAAGTTTCTAACATCATAGAGCGAACCCTAAATTTGAGCAAGATGAGTCACCTTTCATTTATCTCACAACAAACCCATCTTACCTCGATGTTCTCTGTGCTAATTGCTTTGAATGTGTGCGTTTTTAAGAGGCTGACTCTCACTCAAGATTTTGCGTTGCAAAAACTAAAATTTATCACAATAAGAACTTCAATGATGATTTTGAAGAACCCATTTATCAATAACATCAATACAAGTTCGAATTTATCAAATATAGAGAATGATATCAGTTTAATTAATTCTAAAATAATAAAACTTATGAACGCTGTTAAGAATAGAATCATTGAAATACAAATCTAGGATCAAAACAATCCCCTAGCTGATAACTATTCAAGTATTTATGCTGTTGGAAACAAGATTATAAACGAAGATGAAGTAAGTTTTTCCAAAAAAAATGAAGCAACATTTTTATTAATTCAAATCTTTAGGACCCGAATAACTTTATGATTATGAAGAAAATCATTGAAGAGTTTTTAATAGAAATATAAGGGTTGTATAGAACAAAGTAAAGAGAAAATGTAAGAATAGGTTCTTTAATGATGTTCACAAGAAGGCTAAAGTTCTTAAACCAAGAGATAATTCAATTACTATCTAAAATTATGCCAATCGATAATGATTTGCTTTTTTATTCTAATGCTATGTCAGAATAACCCGATGTAAGTTTTTAAAAATTATAAATTTTTAATAGATTGAGGACTTAATTAAACTGGGGAAAACTAGATATTCCTAAATACAGCTTTAAAGGAGAACTTAATTTATCTTGAATGACATTAGATCTGAGGTTCAATCAGATAAATTTAGAGATGACTAGTCTGAGGTATGTTTAATTTTTCTTTAATATTTTATAGTACTCTGATTACTCTGCTTTGTCAAATGGTTTTTTTTAATCCTAGTCTTGGCTTAAATCATAATCAAGATTCTATATTACTTTATAATATATTTTATGATTCCAGCAGTAGAAGTTATTCATCAATGAGCTAGTATCGACATGGAAGATTGCCTTCATTTTAAGAACATCAATATGAGATTTTCAGTCCACCTTTTGATACTGGGAAATATATTCACAAGCTCAATTAAGAACCAAAGTTATTCCATATTTTTTTTATAACCAAGGTTCAGAAGTCACATTTCTTCAAACGCTACTTCTCCATAAAGATCATCATTTTTAATTGTTTTTAACTTGTTTTTAAGACTCCTCAAAAGTCCAGCTTATGACTAACAATCAAATTACTCTAAATATGATCAATAAATGACTGCCAATAATAATATGAGTAAGAATAAAGCTATTTCATAAAAAAGAGAAAGCTTTTAGCACAATCAATTCTAGTACAACCACTACTTTAATACTTCCCGAGATTTCAATTAATCATCTAAGATAAATTATGGACAGCCAAGTTTTCAATAATATGATTCAAACTCTATAATGAAATAATAAAACGCTGTTAGATATTAACCTACAAGCAATCAAATTGGCTCTTCCTAAAGAAATTAAAACTCCTCAAAGAATCTGAATTCATAGAATTCTTCGTCTATTTCTAATAAGAAAATTTAAATCAAATTTAGTTAGGGCATCACCAGCAACTTGAAGATTCATTTTTATTCAATGACTATTGAACATGTGCATAAGTTATTTTAAGGTAGAATGCCAGATGGAATTTCTTTTACAATGCTTTTCAAAGAAGTAGAGGTAAGTATTGTCTATAAATGTTTAAAATATCTCAATAAGAAATATTCAATGATAAATAAACGATAATAATTTATAGGAACAAGAAATATCTATTAATGAATGGGAAAATTATATAGTTATGAGATTAAATATGATTAAACAATTAAAAAGGTTGCCAAGTGCATAAGGATATCATAATTATTGCTAATCTATTATTTATGTTGAAAATTTCATAAAAAAAGCCAATATATTTCTTTAAAATTTTGAGGATCCAAAGCATTACTTATTATTAAATTTTATAGTTGAACTACTATATAATTGATAATTTTTATGACATTCAAACCTTACAACTCTTTCAGTAAATATATTGATAAAAGTTGAAATTAATACCTAGTTTTTTTTTGTTAGAAGTAAAGGTTTATAACTTATCATCAGCAAAGAGTAAATAAATGGTAAATTTTTAAGGCATATAAGTAAGTCATCAGAATGACTCCCCATGGTGAAAAAATATTTTAAAAATAAGGAGGTTGTAATTATGTGATTAAGATTTAAGCTTAAGAATATAATTGTTAATAAAAACAAATTTAATAAGGATTTAATAAGATATTTTATTAATTAAATAGTTGCAATGAGTTTATTTCTTTTTATCCACATTATATTTTTTATTTTTACATTAAACTTTGGAATTCTATAATAAACTATATTAAACCTTAAAAAAGTATGTATTATTGTATATT
>ARYC01004043.1:0-10032 GCA_000711775.1 Oxytricha trifallax
AGGGAAACCTGGAACTGGTATATTCCTAATGAAAGAACATGCAAAGGTTCACAGAGAAAGAAAGTCATAGACTACTTCATGAAGTGAGCAAGAGACTTTATAAAGATTTTTAAAAGCCAGATGAAATGAACATAGATGCAGGAGCTGGCACTAAAAGAATAAATATGGGCCCAAGCAAGCAATAAGAAGAGGAGAAGAAGGAGAAGCCTAATCACTTTCTGGGTTAATTTAATATGTGAACTTATTCATTCATTTAAATCTAAAACTTATTTATAAACATTCATTCTTCCTTCTCTCGCACAAACTGTTGTCTTATCTATGCTTACTCTCTTGCAGCTATTCTGAATCAAGTCTACTGTATCTATATGCAAGTCATGCATTAGGTGATATAGCAGAAGTTTCTTGTAGTGGGTCTTTATTTAACTCCAGTAGAATTCAATTCCATTAAATTAAGGGCTGGAAGGAACATTGTATACAGGAGCAATGTTTAACTCTTCATAAGCTTTCTTAGACTCCTTAGTCTTATGAACTGAGAGGTTGTCAACAAACAGGATGATCTCTGAATCATTGTATTTATCTCTCAGCTTATGTAGGAACACTATGTACTACTCTCGCTTAATAGAGCGAGGATGAATAACATAACTTTCTAAGCCAGAGTCCTCACTAATACCTGCTAAAATTGCACGGGTTACAACCTTTACTTTCTAATCGTAGACTTCTATATTATCATACTTCTTATACCAAGACTTATTAATAAAGGTGTTGAAGGTAAACACAGCTTCATCAGAGTATACGAACTTGATGTTATTGCCAATAGCCCTCTGCATTTAATCATATATATAGTTTAAATTATTACTATAAAATGGCACTGTAAAATCAATCACTCTCTTCACTCTGTTGACAGTCTTGAAAGTAATACCAGTTCTTCTATAAATGTTGGCTATAGTTTAAGGAGAGATACGCATGTCAGGAAACTTGCGATGAAACATCACAGCTCGATAGTCTAGTGGAAAGTGTGCCCAATACTTTAAAGTCTTCGAATCACAGAGGTAGTCAATATGGTGCTGTGAGAACTTTTATTTTCATGCAGGATGCTTTCAAGTGCCTGAAGTATAATGATAAACAGCCAACAAGCAATGATACCTAACTGTTGAGGCACTCTTGAACAGAAGCTTTGCTATAGCTGCATAATTCATTACAGGTTTGACTAAGTCTATATTAATACTCGTACCATACCAAAGCTTAAGCAGTAAATCCAAATATTACTCATCAAAAATAGACCTAAATCTCACTAATTTCTATTTCTCATTTTGCAAATTGACAACTAATTTCTCTACTAACCCCAATAAGACCCCAGCTATACCCTACAAATCAAAGCACTTATAAACCTCACTAAGGGGTTTTGGGGTTTTGAATGATTAAAAAGGTCAAATTAAATAGATCAGAAATTTGGGGGTTGAATTGTGAAAATTACTAAAAGAACTAATTGAGTTTTGATTTAAAATAGGAATTTAAATTTAAAATAGTATCCCTTTTATATAAGAAATGAAGAATTAAATATCAGCGGTGGAGCAGGGTACTATAAATTCCTCTAAAATATGAATAGTCTGAGAAGTGGAAACATAGGAAAAAATTCAGACATATAATCATAAATACAGAAAGGAAATCCATACTAGAGCTATGTAGATTAAAACATTCATAAGCAGAGAACTTCAAATCTAGGGTTAAGGAATTTTGACAATCCTTATGAGAACATCATTAACTTTGAATCCTATTTTTAACATAAAAAACTGAAAATATAGTTAATCCATGAATTTCAATATAAGAGAAGAAATTATTTAACTTTAGTTAGCGAATGTCACAAGGACCAGTAAACCAAAGTATAATTGGGTCAGCTCATTTGAAAAATTAAAAAGACAAAAATTAATCTCAATCATCTCGAATAAAGTACAATAAAGTAGCTAATTACGCAGCAGCAGAATCATTCTATCAATCTAACAATAGCAATAGCTTCACTCCATTCCAAATCAAAGAAAAACATCTTATGCATATCGGTAGTGGAACAATTATTATCAAGTATTTTTAATTGTTTCTGAATAAAAGTTTGTTAAATTATGCCACTATTAAACTATAATAATATTGTTGTTTTACAATTGATCCAAATATAAACGAAGATTCAACTCATACATTAGGAGTTTAGGCGATAATACATGGAAATAATCATCCTTAAAATTAAAGAAATTAAATGCTCAAGTAATACTCAAAGCAATATCTCTCTCAAATAAATGAAGACTTATTGAACAATTTTTCCAACTTATTCTATAGCTTATTTTATAAATTATTTTATCATGACTTATTTAATCATAATATATTATTTAATCTTACTTAACTATATTTATGTATAAATAAATTGAACAAAATAACCATAGATCCTAATTATAACAGAATATCACAATAAAAATAGAGTCAGCGAAAAACAAATAAAAATCACCAAATATAATCAGTATACTAAAAATAGAAGGATGTGCTAACTCAGCTTTAAAATAAAATTATGACTTTGGATACATCTCACTACAAAAATAAAGTCTAAGGCAACTAAAACATCTAGAGAAATAGCAAAATCAATGAATATTATTTATAATTAATAAATTAAACTTCCATTTTTTAATGTGAAATTAACCAAACCCAAAAGTATATAAAAATTGTATATATAAATTTATTTTAGTAAATTTAATGATGAGTACTAAAATCAAGGCAATTAATATCCAAATAAAGTAAAGGGAATTGGGGCATCAGAAAGAACCTCATAAATAAGCATTGAGAATATAAGAAAGCACAATTTATATCAACCTTTTATCTCATAAGAAAGTGCTAGCATTTAAAAGAAGAAGTATGCATTCAAAATAAAATTTAAATGCCAATTTACTTATAACCTAATTTATACTTTAAATTCTGACAATATTTTCTTTTAATTATTTAATTTCCACCAATGAATAGAAATTCACTTGTAGCGAGAAAATTAGAGAAGCTTTACTTTGAAAATGATAATTACACTAGTCTTTCAATTTCTTACAAAAAATTCAATTATATAAGATTCTTTATTTATTTTTCAAGCAGAGTAAATATTCCAAAAAGTTAATATAATAGCATACCGTTGAACGTTGGCTAGTCAAATTTATTAATTTTTTATGGTAAATCCGATTCATTTTATTTAATTTTTTTTCTATGTAAAATTAATTATATTTAAATGACGACTTTTATTCAATAGTTTCACACTAAACTCTGCCTATTTTTCCAAACGCCCCTATAAATACTCGTTCAAAAACTTCAAGAAATAAAAACGATGAGTATTTATAGTAAAATTTTGCTCAATAAGAAAACTAATAATATTTTTAATCACTTTTTAACCCGATAAAATAAAGTTAATAACAAAAGTAATACTTTATGAGTCAAAGAGAAGAGAATTATAAATTAAATTTTCATCATATAAATTCACCTGCTTAATAGAATCAAGTTAAATAATAAAATACTTATGATTGCGGCAATTAAAAACATTTAAATATCATATGGAATTAGAAAAATATCAGAGCTTATAAATATAAGCCATTTGAGAGTTAGTATACTTTTAATTATGCCTTTCCAGATTCAATTATTTTAAATATTTTATTGAAATTCTTAACATAGAATTATTAGAAATTAATTCATTAATAATACAATCATTATATGTTAAAAGATTCGCATATCCAATTAAATCCAATGAAATTGGTGTTAGACTTACATTTAAAACTTGGCTTTAACTTAAAAATCATTCTGAAATCTTTACTTTTTATGGATAAATATTCAATTCCGCTATATATAGAGCGAATAATAGATTAGTACTTGCTGTTTGACAATGAAAATATAAATTAGCAATTGAATCAGGAATTTACTTTTTAAAATCAAAATGACTCCATTTTAAAGACTTGGAAGCATAAATTTATGAAACAGGGTAAATATGAGAAAATTATAAGTTTGTTAGGAAAATAGGGCAATATTAGATGTTTCTAGAGTATCAATTAATACTCTAATAATTACATAAAATAATAAGTGAAATCTTAAAGTTAGACAAGATAGAAAGAGAGTGTGATAGGTAATATTCAATTTTTTATTAAAAGTAAATAACACCCTATAAAGTAAATAAAAAACACAAAAATTCTCTCAACCTCTCATAAAGAAGACGTGTTTCAGTAGTTTGATAAAGTTTAATTATTGGTTAGACTTAGAGGTAAAATGATAGGCAAGATCAAATATTCCTAATCTGAAGTACCGTAGCTTAATTAAAATCAAAATGATTTTATGTCAGAATAAAAATCTTACACGATCGATATGAATGAGCTGCAATCTATAAAGAGCATGGACAAATTCAATATTGAAGAGTAATTAGCCTAGTTTAATTCCTTGCGTTAAGAAGAAAAAACTATAAATATTGGCGAGTAGAAAATAAACATTAATGTTTAAGCCAACCTAAACTAGGCATTGACAAAAACCACTAAAACTCTATAAAAGAAAGTAATTAGCATTTTAGACATCAATCTAACGGCAGTTTTTAGGAAATTTCAAGTTTCAGAAAGAACGTACTAAACGAGCCACTATTTAAGAAACATGATATTAGTTCATCAATTCTATAGTAAAATAAATTCAATGATTAATCATCAATTTAACTGTTAAATGATAGTACTGTACTTTTAGAAAACTAAAAGTCTAAGTTAGACATTCCAAATCAAAATTTGATAAAATAATAAACTACAATAAATCCTTAAAATCGTATAGATTTGGCTAAATATTAGACCAATAAAACTAACTTGCAATTTTTAGACCCTAGTTTCTCAATTATTTAAGAATAAGGAGAAAATCATTATAGTTTAGACCAATTAAAGTCAAAGGCGAAGAATTAGAGTAATCAAAATTTATGTGAGATATGTGGAGATAAGTACGAGAATCATTCTTTAGATCATAATATATTCTTGTGGAAGCTACTAGATTAGTAGGAAATTTAATATTTAGGACATGAAGTAGAAGAATATGCTAACTTTTTCGAAGATGGATCGTAGAATAATTTAGAAAATAGACATGATTATAACACCATCAAGTCTTAAACTTATTGTATAAATTTCATTGAAGTTTATTTAGAAAATATGTATAATTTTATACATAGTTTAGCAGTTCATTTTGGCAAGTCCAGAACCCAAAAAACAAGACAAAATGTAAATAAAGCTAAAGTATTATTTTTAGACTTCAAGATAGCAAAATTTAATAGACTTTAATTATGAAAAAATTTCTGATAAAACTCCTAATGGATTTTTAGTGGAAAGTCATGCCACAACTTAATTTCTCTAATTAATGAATCAAATTAACCCAAATATAACTTAGGATGAAAACAAAGTGCTAATTGATAAAATTGGATTGCACTTTATGGAATACAGTGATATAACCAAGTTAAAACTTGTCAATCACTTTAAATAAATAAAGTATGTATATGGCAAAATACTAAATTCCCTCTAATCTTAGCAATTGAAAAACGAGAGTAAAAATTGTTAAATTTGTTTTGATAATGAGTGTAGAACACTTGATCTTGATTAAATATAATAGTGTGGTCATGAAATCTGTTAAAAGTGTACAGATTAATGGACTGAATAGTAGTTGATCAAATTTGAATTTAAATCCCTAACATTACCTTGCTGCGACAAAAAACTTTCCTCAAATTAAGCTAAATAAATACTATCAGAAGATTTGTTTAGTATTTACTAGAAAAAGTAAGCTTAATTGATCAGCTTTAAAACATAAAAGAGCTATAATTGCCCACGTTGTTAAGAAGCGATATCTCAATCAAAAATTACAGACGATTACAAATTTCATTGTAAAACTTGTAATACTTGGTAGTGTTTAATATGCTGTTATTCACATGTAAGACTAGACGAAGATTGCCAAATAGCTCTCGCAAGACACTACAATTCTACCATAGAGCACTTACCTAACATTTAAATATGTCCTAATATGAGACAAAGCACTAAATCTGGTTTATGGAAAGTGTGCGGTTAAGTTTGCATGAAAATAGAAAACGAGAGTATATGTGATTCATTAACATCGAACAACCACTTACATTGCTTGAAATGCAACATAATATTTTGTACTTTATGTCGAGTAAGCATAACAGATGAGTTTTTAAATGGAAACCATTTTAATATTTTAAATCCTTAAGCTTGTAGATCTTTGTAGTATAAGCATAAAGATAAATATATTGGAAAAAACTAGAAAATTCTCAAAGGATCATTTAAGCCCATAATTTTAGCTTTTTACTATAAATTCATGATTTACATAGGATTAGTAATTTTCTCACCAATAATTGGATTAGTAATTGCTCCATATACTTTTGCTCAAAATTTTATCAACAAAAAACTCGAAAATGATAAACCTTTTTACAAGAAATAAACTTTTAACAAAACACTCGGTTCATCAAAGACTTAGAAAAATAAAGAGCGATTAAATTTTAAAACAGTCGGAAATTATTTGCTTGCAATTTTGATATTTATTGGAGTTTTATTGATATCACCAATTACTTTTGCTATTGTAATATTATCACCTTTGCTTTTACCAATTATTAATAATAAAAAAGCAATAAAACTTTGATTTAATTTTAAAGACGATATAAATTACTACAATCGATTGGCTTATATTTTTGGTAATTTGTCCTTATAATTAATGATAATTGCAGATATATTAATTAAATAATAACAATTTCTAGTTAATCTTCATAAAATGGATATACAAGCATACGGTAAGAACGATACTCTTATTAATAATTCCTAATCCTAGAAAAAGCAATTACAAACTAAAACGCAAAAGATTACTTTTTTATAATATTTGATTTTTTTATTATTTTGTTTTTATTTTTTAACTTATTTTGTCATTCAGTTAAAAATTCCAATTCTATTACTTGGAGTCAAACATATTCGCAGACGTCAGATTAGCAATGAAACAGCTGCTTGATTACATTCAAGGAGACAGCGGGGAATTAGACAAATATTGGAGTATAGTAGAAAAGCAAAATGATGATGCCAGGAGAGCAGCTAGGAGATTGGAGAAAGAGAGGAGACGCCTTGAAATGGGAAGTGACTACGAGAGTAGCGAAGGGGAGTAGCATGAGTATTATGATGATGAAGATGTAAGTTTGGAATTCAATTTAAAAAATGACCAAGAGTTTTGCGGTATAAATTACCAATTAAAACTTATAACGGATAAATAAGTGGAATATACTAACAATATTCTGTAATATAGTACACTGATTCAGATGCAGATGAGTCTTAAGATGAAGAAATGCTAGAATCTTCAAGACTGCAGAGTAATGATGTGACTGGGCATATCGGTGTGTCTCCAGCTGGTAGCCAAGTTGATATTACAAAACACTCCCTCCACCCAAAAGATGGAAATTTCTAATCAACCACTTCTCTCCCTGTTTAAGAGCTACCTTTTAACGCAGTCAGATTTTTAGGTGAAAAGCTTAGAGAAGTAATTCGTGAAAGATAGGAGCAAGATCTTGCTGCAGCTAGATAGAAATAAGCATAGGAATAGAAAGAGCTAGATTCTAAGAAAAACTAAGCTTAAAATTTGAAGGGCCAGCATTTATAATCCAAATCTGGCAGTAGCAGTGGTCAAAGTAGACCTAAAGTCAGTGCGAGTTAAATGAACATCCCAAGTAATTCAGGCTTATAAGGGCACGTGAAGCCACATGAAAATAGTATGGGATTAGTTTCAAATTAATCTAAGAAAGAGAGTGTTTCTGGGGTATCTTAAAATTAGACTAAACCTAAAATTATCAAGAAATGAATGAGAAAATAAGTTTTATTAATTTAATTATATTAAGAATTTATTTTATAACTTTAAATATTAAAGCTATCATTAATTAAATTTTAATCAACTTTTTTTTTATTAAGCCAAATAAATGTCCATAATTCCTTAAAGGTAATAATTGAAATTAGTTTTTAAAATTCCTCTTAGACCACCTTCTGGTACTAAAATAACATTTTATGCGACTGGTAAATTTGACAAATCTTAGCTTAAACCACCAACCTACAAAAATCTTTCAGCTTTCCCTGTAAGTATTTATTTATTCCTGTATATTACAAAACATTAAAATCCTAAAAAAAATAAATTAATTTTCAATATAGAGCGTATCTAAACCGATTGAGGAAAGAAACAAAAGATAACTAGAAATAAATGATATCAAACCCTATAAATCTAAATAATTTGAAAAATCTCACTATAACCCCAAAGCTTATTTAAAGCCATTTGATACTGTTGATGGGAAAGATTTAAGCGGATTTAATTATGATAAGCCAATGAATTTGACAATGACCAAATTAATTCATTAAAAATAAGCTATAATTGATGGGAAGCAAATTTAAACAGATTAGTCTTAAATCAAGTTTAAATTCAGTAATATTGGCTTTACTAATTTGAGTTCCAGGAAATTGTAGTGTAATTGTTTTAATCTCACTTTGAAATTTTATTATGAATATGTTTTCATAATTAACATCCTCCAAAATTATCATCTCAATCAAGTAATTCCTTTGCACAAGCATCTTAATAAAATAGTAACACATAAACTCCAACAAACCTCAATACAAACAAAAATCTATTTATAATAAAAAAATTAAAGAGAAGTAATTAAGAACAGTCATTAACAAGTAGCAACTCAAAACATTAATTAATTAATAAACCCCCGTTAATTTTCTTAAATTCACCAAAAATTTATTCAACTTTAGGATAAACAACTGGCATAATATAAAAAGGCAGTTTGACATTATAATTTGAAAAATAAGCTTTTATTGTTCTTATTTGTAATTTTAAAATTTATATAAAAAATTATTAATATTAAGTTTGATAAATAGTTCATCATTTAATTAGAGAAAATCAAGTGTAGTAGATTGCTAAACCACACCAAATAAATTTTCTCAAGGTGTGGATATTAAAGAAAAAATGATGAGAGCAAGCTAGAAAGTACAATAGTACTATTCAAATGAAAAGATAATGACACGGATATAAAAATCTAAGTATGATCTATAAGTGCCTGATTATATGAGACCTCTTGATAATCCTGGTAAATTTATTTTTGCATAGTTAATTTTCTTATAGTGAATCAAATAAAATAATCAGATACTGATTCTTAGTTTATAATTAGTAAAAATTAAGGTTGGATTACAGTCTCTCCAAGTCAAAATCTATCAAGAAAAGAGCCATTAGAAAAAAATATAGATTTCAAACATGCTCATAAAACATCAGATTTGGCACCAAGTTGGATGTAGACAACCACTTCTCAATTCTATAAATCTTAGGGAAGGAGCAGCTCAGTTGTAATAAATGATAAATTATCACAAATTTAGTACCAGTCTGTAGTGCCAAAAGGGTTAAGATTTGAGAATTATCGCACATTTTTAATGGAAAAATAAGTCAGTAATGTTAAAGATTAGGGAATAGCCAGTAGGAGTGTTTTCAATCTGGGTCATACGAGACATAATGTCCCATTTAAAGAAATGATTGATAATAGAGGGGCTTCTTTAGAGCCTGTTAGACTTGTTTAATGGGGTGGAGAGACTTAGTCAGAGTTTAAAATGAAGCCAATCACTGGTAAAATTTGATTTCAATAAAATTTTAACAATAAACATCAGTCATTAAGAACTCATTATTTAGGATTAATTTGATTTTTAATTTCTTACCTACCGATAATTTATAGCACTGATAGCTTATAATTAATTACAATTAAAAGAATAAATTTATTAAAAATGAATAATGAACTAATATAATCACAACCAGGGTTGAGTGGTACATCAGCACTAGCTTAAGAAAATCTCTTTATGAGTTCTATGAACCAATAGTCCAATTTATAGAATATCTATTCAACAAATATGCAGTAGAATTAATACAATTAAATTGCTGGCATATCAATCAACAACTAAAACTTCAATTAGTAATTGTAGAGTAGTTACTTATTATATT
>ARYC01004044.1:0-67233 GCA_000711775.1 Oxytricha trifallax
AGTTTTCTTTATTATAAGCTCGCAAGATTATTCACTTTGCATTTGACGATGACACAGGACACTTGAAAATGGTTTAAATTAAATTATAGACAATTCAAAACATTTCATTTTAAGAAAGTACCACACAAAGAAATTGTTCATTTCCAAAGCCCTCATGGAGGCATGCTCTCAAACCATTTAAAATTGTTAAGAATTGTTGACCACATTAAAATTAGTCTTAAAACACAATTTAAAATGGTCACTGATGTTACATCTTCAATGATTACCTTAACTTAAAGAGACGATTAGATACATAATATTTTATATTTCAATATATACTTTATGAAAGTCACAAATCGGAGGGAGAATAAGCTCATATGAATTCTAAGCTATTCTACTATTGCTTGTTAAAGTTTTCTTTATTATAAACTCGCAAGATTATTCACTTTGCATTTGACGATGACACAGAACACTTGAAAATGGTTTAAATTAAATTTAAGACAATTCAAAACATTTCATTAAGAAAGTACCACACAAAGAAATTGTTCATTTCCAAAGCCCTCATGGAGGCAATGCTCTCAAACCATTAAAAATTGCTAAGAAATGTTAACCACATTGAAATTAGTCTGAAAACACAATTTAAAATGGTCACTGATGTTACATCTTCAATGATTACCTTAACTTTAAGAGACGATTAGATACATAATATTTTATATTTCAATATATACTTTATGAAAGTCACAAATCGGAGGGAGAATAAGCTCATATGAATTCAAAAGCTATTCTACTCTTGCTTGTTAAAGTTTTCTTTATTATAAGCTCGCAAGATTATTCACTTTGCATTTGACGATGACACAGAACACTTGAAAATGACATTCGATTTGGGAAAATGAATTAAAATTAAAATAATTATATATTAAAATCATGGCAGCTATCTAATACAAAGGAGCTAAAAATTCAAATTTGAATCGATCCTACTGTAGATACCTCAATTTTAGCTGGACTTTACAATTGGCAATATTGCTGAATCATCCAATGAAGCGAGTTATTTTGATTTTTAGCTAACTCCCAAAAATAGTAAAAAGGTTTTTTCTCGCTATGGAGGAGAGATAAATTCATTTTAGCATTAACATCACCGTCTCATTTTCAATGCGCTTTCTAGAGAGTATGATATTGTTAGGGTTTGGAGACATTTTCCAAAAATTTAACCGAATGTAATTAATAATTAATTAAATATAATTTTAATTTATTTTCCCAAATCGAACGTATTTCTTTTATAAATGAATATAATTGGATGATAGAAAGTGACATATTTTTTGTAATATACTCAACGTTATCTTCATATTAACCATTTAAAGATATCAGACATTAATTATAAAACTTATCTCCGAATAGAAAATTAAAATAATTAGAGTTAAAAACTAATGATTAACAATCTAAACTGAAAATTACTTAATTACCATTAGATCTTACAAGATGTAAGTAAAATACATGAGTAATCTAAGAGATAAAAACATAGACATTTAATGCTAAATAGTAAACCTAATTCATTTAAATTAAACCAGTACAATGACTCCGAAGATTATGAGAGCATTGAAAGATTGGTGGAGGAACAGAAAGTAAGAAAGAAACAATTTCAGCTGACAAATATAACAGGATTTAAAGTTATAATATTAGGGAATCACTATTTCCTCAGAGATTATTGCATAATACTTTTTTTTAAAATTTATAACTAATTTAATTAAATTAAATGTTTAAATGATTTGATTACCTTAAACTTGAGTGGTGATCATTGTTTACTACAAAGTACAGCACTTATTAAGTAATTTAAACTGTATAAAACCGTATTTTATATTAAAAATTATTTAATT
This sequence comes from Oxytricha trifallax, assembly GCA_000711775.1. Lineage (NCBI taxonomy): Eukaryota > Ciliophora > Spirotrichea > Sporadotrichida > Oxytrichidae > Oxytricha > Oxytricha trifallax. Next base: position 1,851 of record ARYC01004044.1, read on the forward strand.
CTTTTAACTTAATATCATAAATATTTAATTATAGACATAACATTTTAAGAAAATCAAATCGATAGATGTCTAAGTGTATTATTCAAAATACCTTGTGATTAAAAGAGTTTAAATTTAAAATAATAAATATTTAATTCATACACGCTTAAAACACAACTCCTGCATATAAATATTCCACACTATTTTAAATAATCTACTTTAATTAAAAACATAATATTAAAAGGACATTCTACAAAATGGATTTAAACGTTATCATTAATGGCATTTACATATAAAAAATAAATAGTTATTTAGTTATTTTGCATTAAATTACTTATTTCTTTGAATTCTATCAACAATAAGTGATGATGAACTCAAAACATTATTCAAATCTTTACTTCTCTTATTCTTCAATTCAGATGGAACGAACAATAGATCTTAACTACAAATTTAACAGGCTCTATAGGTATCAGCAAATATCATCATCCCCTTTTTAAAGTATAAAACTTAGTAGAATAACTTAATTCAGAAGATTTCCTTTAATTGAAGAATATTACTATTGCCACTAGAATGATTTCTTTTGGTTTGTTAGGGATATTTTATTGGAATAATTGAAAAAACCCGTCAACCAAAAGACCTAATATACACCAATTATCCAGCATTCCGAATTCAATAACAATTAATATAGCCAGATAAGCATTCTAATTACCTTTGCAATAAATTAATATACTTTTAATTGCTACATTGCTGAACTAATCTTATAAATCTATGTGATTCAAAAATTCTAATTTAAATATATTAAATTTTCAATAAAAAACTAACTTCCGGAAATACTATATTTAATTGAGTTTAAACATAGATAAATTAAAAAGTACATTTATGCTTACTTTTACAAAAGATAAAAATAGTAAACATTTTGAAGTTTTTGTTTGTATAGAAGAAAAAGCATAAAAAGAGGAAGATGAAGATAGATAGAAAGGTATAGTAGAAGATGAGAAAATGAAGAACTTTGTAAACTACGAAATGTTGATCAAACTACTTCTTAATTATATAAAAAAAACAATAAAACCTCTATTTTATACTTGCTGAAAATATATAAAATTCCATGATCTATATATATATATATATATATTATTAAAAAATTGATTCTATTGACTATTAATTATTTATTTTGTTAAAACAATCAAAATTAATGTTGCCCTGTTTAGTCTCGTAATATTTCATTGGCAGTTGAATTTTGATGTCCACCTTGGTAGAAATATATTTTCTTTCGCATCAAAGGTCTATTTAAAAGGACCTTTTGTTCTCCAATAATATTCCTAATTAAAAGCACTTTACTCATTATGATTTAATTAAATCAAAATAAGTCAAATAAAACTATGATATACCTCCATTACCATTTAAATATATATTAGCCATATAATAAGAAATTGCCTCTATATTATAATTTCATACAAAATGAAAAAATTAAAATATACAAGATATTGAATTTGAAATAAATAATGAGGTAATTCTAATAATTATTAAATTTATATAAGAATTATTAGTAGTAGTAGTAAGTAACTTAGAAGTAAATTAATAATAATCTAATTATTCCAATAATTGTAAGAAGTAGAAATGTAAGGGGAAATATCAAAAATTTAGATATACTTGGCATGTACGTGGTTCCTCGCTCTCCTCATTCATAATTCTCACTCTTTGCATTTGTCTGATCTCTTTCCTTTTCTTCAACATTGTCATCCTTCGTGCAGATCTTTTTTCCCTCTTTCTCTTTGTCAATCTCTCTTGCTTCTTCCTTTAGTTTTTCTTAAACTTGTTGGGTTGTTCTATTGAAGAGATAGCCTTCGACTTCATGGGTGTTCTCACCAAACCACTGAATCTCCCTTCAAAGTCCTAGTTTTCGATCTCTATCTGCTCTCTCACGATAACGTTGTCTTTGTTCTGTCTCTGTGATTAAATCTAACCTCCTGTACTTTATCCCAGAACTCTCTTTCCTTATTATAATGTTCATGCCTTCCTAGTTTTCCTCAATCAGGTCTATTCCTCTTGGTAATTTTTACTGAATTTTGATTAGTTCATCTTCCTTCTTTAAAGCCGTAATAACTTTTTAATTAATTATTATTTAATTATATTATTAAATAAGGAATTAACTTGTGAGATGTCCAAAATATCTTATGAGCGATACGAAAAATTCCTAAAAGACTAGGGTTATTTTTAAAACCCGGCTACAGAGTTTGAGAATACTTATAATGAGTACCTCAAGATAATTTATTAACTAGGAGCAGGAAAAGTCAGAACTGCTATTAAAAAAGAACCTACACTCTGTAAACCACAGAGCGCTCAAGAAAAGTTGGAAGAAAGAGCGCTCCTCCGAGACTGGATCTTAAGTTCAGAAATGGCCTCGCACTGGGAAGACAAGGAATCTCCATCCCAAAAAAAGCACAACAATATAAAAAAGAACACTGGAACTAAGCCCCGCTACGACGCTTATGCCTAAAGATATCACGAGTCTGAAAAAGACTCTGAACAAGACTAATGGCAAGATGAAATAGACTACGACTCCTTCAGTGATGAAGATGAAGGAGATGAGCTAGACTACGTAGAATAGTACTACTTTGACAAAAGACAAAAGGTATCACAACACTAGCAACTATAGCTAACACACAAGGCAACCAGACAACAACAACAATTTGAGAGAGAAAAATACCAGCACTGCACTAGCAGACACTAAAACTTCTTTAACAAGAAATAATCTTAGTTGTCATACTAAAAAACACCTTATACAAAAAGGTTTTTTAACTCAAAAAAACAACAGGCCTTTAACTCCCATATTGAATAGTTAACATAAACTTGCTTAGACCCTCCTCCCACATAAGTACAAATTCCTCAGCTAATAGAGGAAACATCACCCAATACATCATAACAGTCTAATAAAGACTTAAACTTATAACAGGTACTTACTACATCACAAGAACATCAGGAACAAAAGGGCTAAAAATCAGAACTAGATACAAAAATAGACTTGTCACCTTCTTCATCTTTTTCAATACTAGATAGGGAAGACTCTTCATACTTCTCAGTACTAGATATGACGACTCCTAATACGTCACAGATCGGTATATCTGATCAGATTCTGACCAGAACAGATTATCCGATACATATCCCACATATTATTATATAGTAACCCTATAAGTTCTATCATAAACTATTTTACAATAACTATATAACAATTTAAATTTGGGACTAGAACCTAAGGAGTCTTGAAAAACTTATAGCAATCCAAAACACACACTCACCACAAGATCTACAGAAATTAGATCTTAATAAGTTAGATGAAGATAATTTACAGGTACTACACTAATACTGGAAGAGAATCAAGTTCAAAAAGATCTAGAGGAATAAAGAATTCAACAAGGAAAATGAAAAAGAAAAAAACACCTACTACTTTAGAGGACTCCACAAAAATTTAAGGCTAAAACTACTAGAAAACAGAAACATCAGAAAAGGAAAAATCAAGTAATCAGACAAAAATAAGAAGAAGATCAACTGGAGAACCTCAAAAATCAGAGTAGTATAACTATCGGAGTATCACAGAGACACTAGATTTTGATTAGTGCCTACAAAACTAAACTATTAAAAGGGCTTGACATTTATATATATTAAACATATATCAGATCGGGGGTCCCAGAGACCTCAATGTGATATAATTATTATTATTATTATTATTATTTTTATTATTATTATTATTATTATTATTATTTAATTATGATTCTACTGATTCCCTTATTATTTATACTTCTTAAATTATCTCATTTTAGACTATCATTCTTGTTGAATTAATTCAAGTTTCTTTTCATCAAACTCCTAATCCTTTTTTTTGACGTAGGCCACTCCAAATAGTTTCTTTACTGGTTGATAGTACTCATGCTTTTCTAAGTTTCTCATCCTTTGGTCTAACCAAATCATGTTAGTTATGATATCTATTTATTGGTGGGTGCTTAAGTCAATAATCCTATTCTCTCTAATTATCTTTGAGAATCTTGTCGGATCCCTTGCAGTATTTATTAGGTTGCACTTCTTCAAATGATTCGAGTCCACGAATACTTTGTGTATATTGCAGTAGTGGCTCATCCCATAATTGATTATAGTTTTCCCCTAACTTATTGCCATCATAGTATCCACTACATTCTTAGTTATAAAAATCTTTTTCTTTTTTTAACGCTTTTCCTTGAGATATTATCTCGTCCTTTGCTTATTTAGGTCTCAAGAACTTATCAATGCTCATTTTGACCTTCTTCATGTTCTTCATAACTAAGTCTCTAATGATTTCACTGGTGTTTGTCTCCTTTAATTGTGTTACATTCCTTAAAATTTTATTAGTAATGTCTTTTGCTGTTTTTAAAGCAATCCTCTTAAGTTAGAGCTCCATTCTTTCAATCTCTTCAATTTTCACGATATGGGCCGCCACCAGTGGGGTGTATTTATTAATCATCAATGATCCATCTATGCCATCATTATGGTATCGCATATTGTTCGATTGTTTGAGCTTGTAAGTTTTTGGTAAAATTATATTTTGCTTTTTATCTCGTTCCACGTATTCTTTTGTGAATTTTGAGTAAAAAAGACAAATGTTGAGCCCAAAGTATCTTTCTTCTTCTACTTTCTTGATTCCCTCTATTTAAAACTCATTCTCAAAGGTCTTTGCATCACTCAAAAATATCTTTTTTTTTGTGTTAAGTTTCAGGTTGTGTGTATTTTCTATATCTCGGAAGCTGCTGATGGCTCTTCTGAATTGTTAAGGATCTTTTACATTTATCAGGATGTCATCTGCAAAAGCTATTAATTTTTCCTATTTGATTAATGATATTCCTTTTGTGAGTATATTGCGTCTTATAGGTATATGTTAAACAACATTGGTGAAAGACGACTACCTTAAGCTACTCCTTATTATGTTTGTATATCTTCCTCCTCAAACTTAATCTTGTTCCCGGAGTATAATAACTCTATTAGGCTAACCATTTCTTTATTTTTCGAGTTATTTATTCTATTTCTCAGGATAGACATTAGCTTGTCTTTCCATACTAAGTCGTAAGCTTTTTGAAGGTCTACCAACAGAAAGGCTACTCTTTTTTACACTTCCTTCTTGAAGACTTTATGTGTTCTAACATTCTTATCAGGTTAATATGAGTACTCTTGTTTTTTTTGAATCTATTTTGGTAGTTACCTGTTGTTAATATTTCGCTGTTCACATCGGTTATTTTGTTGATTATAACTTTTTCGATTATCTTACTTAGGTGGGAATTAATCACTATTGGTTTCGTATTGCTGACATCAGAGTACAAGTGATTTTAGTCTTTGCTCAGTAGTATTAACCTTGCCTCCTTTATATTTTCTGGGAGTTATTTATTATTTAGCCAATTTGCTATATTCTCACTCATTCTTTCTGATTTAAGTAGCATCTTCCCATCAAATCCATCTGGACCGATAGCTTTATTAAAATTGCATTCTCCAGTACTTCTTTTTACGTTTTCTATACTACAGAAGCTTTCTCCTTCGTGTTCTTCGTTCATTATTTCAACATTCCTAATCTATCCCTAGAATTTGCATTCTCTTTTGTCTTTAAAAATTTGCCCATAAAATACTAGAATTTTCTTTTTTGTTTGTTCTCCTATCTCTACTCTCTCGTCTCTTATAGTCAACCCCTTTATCGGTATACATTATCTCTATGTTTTTGTTAGTCTTTTAACCATGTAAAAGATCCCTTTTACATCGTTCTTATCTAGGCATTGTTCTAGGTATCTAATAGCTTATTTCCATTACACTTTTGCCTGTTGGAATTAGTAAATATTCAAAAATAGATCAAAATGTAAATTAATAATCAAGAACATTGATTTATTATAATTATTTATTAAAATAAATAAAATTTACGAGCTAAGTCGAGAAACAAAACTTTTTGAGTTAGCTCGTATTGATTTATATTATTTAATTTTTATAAAATATTAAAGTTGATTTTTTTAACTCTTATTTATACATGCTATACCTAATAATCTCATCCAATATAATTAATTTATTTAATCATTGACATTTATTATTGGTAGAATTAATAATAAGATGATTGTTAACCAATATTGTTTAAATTGAACTTATCTTTTATGAAAAATTTAAGCCATTTTTAATATTTTATTTATATTAACTTATTCCACTTACTCGAGCATAATATATTTTAAATATATATAATGCAAAAATATTATAAATTTCAATTTTTTATTATTTAATCATTCTCTGGCAATTCTAAGTAATTTTACTAAATACGTCTCTTATCTTTGTATTGTTATTCTTAACTGCCCATTCCGGTGGTTATTAGTACCAATTTCTCCCCTTGGTTTACTTTCCATGTTGATCTTCAAAACACTTTTTAATGAGGTTCTTCTAATTATCTGCTGTTATTTCCCTGCCTTCTTCAATAAATGTCTTCCAGCACTATTTTCTTACATCTGAAATCCTCATTGTTTTTTCTTTGTAAGTTAGTTTAAAGTCATTTTCTTGTAATTTTATTCTGAGCATTACTTGGACAAGTTTGTTGTCTGTTAAAATCATTTTGTTCGTCTCTCATTCTATGGTTTCCACGTTTGAGATAATCTGATCTAGTTGGTTTTTTTAACATGAGTTTCCACTCTCTCAGGAATGGATTCTTTCAAACCTTTTTTGTTTAATTTTTTTCCCAGTTCTTTAATGTGGTAGTAGAAATCTCCCATGACAATTATCCTTTATTTTTGGCACTTTTGTTTTAGTAATTTTATCATGTAGATTAGTCTGTTTTGGAGCTCTTTGATCTCCTCATTCCAATATGGTGGTATGTAAGCTGTAATAATGTGTAGAGGGAAGCCTCCAACATTCAGTATTGTCCAAGTCACGTATTGTCTTAATGATTTTATCGTCTTCATTTCGAATCTGCCATTGTTAATCACCATTACTCCTCCATTCCTTGCCAGTTAGGTCTATGCTATGTTCTTATTGTTGAGACAAATTATCCTTTGCAGTCTGGTTTCACCAAACCTATGTAATCGGGTTTCTTTTTCTCTATTTCTCTTCTTGCTTAAGTTTTGAATTTAGACCTCTGACATTTTACAGGCAAATTTTAAATTCAATTGTCTTAGTGTTGATCTATCTTTTTTTGCTAATGGTATCTTCTCTTCTCTTGGACCTCGACTTTTCCGCAATTCTCTCGTTCCTTCTCACCCATCCTTCAGCTTCTCTTTTTGGTTAGTAAAATTCAAGCTGGCGGCTATTGTAAATCTTAACAGAAAATTGTTTATGTTTTTGAATTGATTATTATTTAACTAAACATTCAGGTTTTGGTACTTTGAATTTTGCGAATTTTAATTTTCAAAATATTTGTCGAGTGTTTGCTGTAAAGGGTTGATTTTCCCATTTGACAATTTTCTTCTGAATAGACCGGTAGTTTCCTCCTTCCGCAAATAGGCTGTTTCTCGTTCTCTATTATCCCGCGCCTTCTTTAATGCCGTAATAATTCTTTAATTAATTATTATTTAATTGAATCATAATTATTTAATTACTAATTTAGTAATAAAATTCTCATAAAAAGAGAAAAAACTAGAATTTTTTAAAAATAATTAATAAGAAATTATCAATAAATAATAAATAGTCAAAACTTAATATAACAAATGAAATCAATATTGCTTTTAATTTATATAAAAATTATAATATCAAGACTTATTATTAGTAGTAATATATTATCTCATCCTTTAATCGAATATCTAGAAATTTCATTTCTTATAAAATAATATAAATTTTGTTTTAATTTGTCAAATAAATTTGCGACTATTTATAATGAGTTATAATTAATATGAGAAAATCTAAAATATATATTTAAATAAGAATTATCAAAATATGTTTTTATTAACGAATTTAATTAATTGATATGCATAATTCAAGTAAAAAGGAATAACACTTACAATAGGTACTAATATTATTGATTTCATAACTTATAATACTGCTAAGGGCCATACATTGACACCTGCTACGGCATAATCTACATGCAATAGTGTAGAAATTATTGCAAGGATTTTGAATTTATGAGTGTGTTTTGTTAGATAATATTGTAATCTTTCCTTTTAAATTGCTAAAAATGAGCAAAACTAAGATGGTTAAAGATGAAATAAAATTATTATGAAACAGCTTAAAACACAGCAACACATCATTGGAATTCAGAAAGAATTAATATTTGATTTAGAGAATTAAGCTTTTACTTAAGAGTTACCCGGAGTCAATATTGAGTCCTTTATCTTTTAATTTCACCTTATCAAAGTCATTGTATAAAGTTCAATGATGATAGAAGTAACTATAGATTTAACACCAATAAAGTTTAAGAATATATTTTATGCTTATTACATAGAACTTATGAGAAAGTTGTTGAATTGTACTAATAAGCCTTAAAATTTAATTATTTTTCGAGACTATATTAAAGGTTACCAAATCTCTTTCAATTCATTAAAGGTAGTTTCCAATAATAAACCTAAATCATGCCTAATAAAGAGATAAAATTGAAGACTATGGTAGTATTGGTTATATTAAGCACCGAATGTGGACTTAAAACTTATGTTAAAAGAATATTTTCTTTTAAGACAAATGAATTTATTAAAGGATTTAAGCAACTTGAGTTTGAGTATGAAGACTAAAACTAAAACTTTTCTTTGATAGCCTCAGAAGACACCATAAAAATAGTTGATGGTTTTGCTTAGGACCAAGGTGGATAGTTAATATATAATGCACCATATTCTTTAAGCTTCAATTGTATAGATGATATTTTTCAAAGGCTAAAAATATTTAAATAATATCTATGAAACACCAAGACTTTAGCTAAACTTACAGAGATCATAAAAAATCAATAATTGTAAATAATATATAGCAAATGAAGGTCATGAATACTGAAACATACATATAAATAAATAAAATGAGCACTCTTGAGATATGTTTGCTATAAATATTATTTAGATCATATAAATACTTAAGTTTATTTCTTAATGAAAAATCACTATTGAAATCCTTTTGCTTAGTAAGATTTCTGAATAGACCTTGTTAAATCTTCTAATCTCTGCTAATTTTAAATATTATGCTGATCCTATTCTTCCATGTATTGTTGGTGATTGCAAGAAGTTTCAAATATTTTCCTCTTATTTTGCTGCTATCTGTCGTATTGTTTGAACAATGACAGATCTATTCGTTTCAAATTCTTAAAATAATTTGTGAGTAAATGAAGTTCTTGAGTAGTATGGCGATACCTCAAGTTCTTTGAAAAGCATATTATTAATCTCAATACTTTCATATTTTTCTTCCTCGATTAGACATCGAATCATCAACTACTGCTATGAATCTACCTAGCCCTATAAAAACTCAGTCCTTAATTTGCCTATGACTCTAAAAATAATCTCTTATCTGGTAGCTCATTTAAGCATTCCCCGTTTATGAGTAATAATTTGTCAAGTCTCTCGTCATTCTTAAGTTGGCTATAAACGTTGCTTACTGAAAGCTCATGATAAGTGGGCATCTAAGCATCAATTATATCGGTTGATTTAAGTAATTCCCTTATGCTGATCAACACAACCTTTAAAAATCTCTGACTTATTTTCTATAATGAAAGTTGATGGTAGCCCTCAATAGCTGTCAACAATCAAATCATTGAAAACCATAACTTGTTACATGTTTTTAATAATGAATAATTAAAGATATTAGATTTAAAATTAAAATAAATCAAACTCAATCAAATGAGTTATTGCTCATAAATTAAAATTAGCTCATAAAACTATGTCTAGGCTTCGGAAAATTTGCCAAACCCAAATTAATGGTATTTATATACAAAAAAGAATGATAATTTATTCTTAACATGATTGAGTTATTTTTATTTTTATAATTTTAATAATTAAAAAATGGCAATGATCAAGGATATTTTTGAATCTTACAAGATAATTTTAGGTAATTGTATAAATCATTTATCATATTAAATCTATCCTCTAGGTGTCTATAGTTTGCTAATTGATTTTGGTTGTGGTAATGCTGTGACCTGGAATTTATGGTCACGGAGTATTTGAATCTTTCTAAATTTAATTATTAAAAATTCCTTATCAATTATTTTATACCAAAATAAGTTAAAGAAGCAATGAGCTACAGCCAGCATATTTAATAGTAATTAACTTAATATATAATCTTAAAGTCAGTGAGAACATATAGTTAATCCTTAAAAAATTTTTGAAAATTTGGAAAATTATTAAGTTTTTTAATTAAACTTACATCAAGAGAGTCTTCATAAGGCATATAAAGTGTATATGTTTAGCTTTAATAATTTTATTAAAATTAATTAATAATAACTTACGATTCTCATAATTGTTTTATTATGTTATCTGTTTTGTGATAATCAAGTTCCATTTCTCTATTTTTTCCTCTAAGTTTTTTTTAATAAAAAATCCTATCCTAAATTTTCACTCTTTCTATAAATAAATATAATTTTTATTGTATATTTGAGTTATTAAGTATAAATAGTTTATAGTCATTTAAAAATGTTACAATTGACTTGAAATCCTAAGTTTAAATCATAAATTTACTCAATAATGACCAAAGCGTGATAGAAATGGCATAATTTAACTTAGCTCTAGATTATGAAATTAGAGAGAAGTCCCAACTTAAAAGCAAAGAGTAATGACTCATATTTATATTTGTCAAAAAGTCTTAAATAAAAGGAATTATAAAAGAAATGGAAAAATAGAAAGGAAGTGATCAAATTACCTTGTATGCAAGCCAAATTTTTTAGCATTGTGATATATTGCAGCTAAGTTTACACTTTATAACAACTAAAATGAAACTCAAAATTGATAAGTTATCTGAAGGGTGTTATACTTACTTTAAATTTGGTGGTTTGTACAAATGCTTTGAAAGAAAAGAACGAACAAAAGTATATAGTAGCCAGCTAGAGCTGAAACTTCACTTTCAAATACATAAAGCAGACAAGATTTTATCCTCTTGCCTATACTTCCCATGTAAATTTATTGCTTTAAAAATTTACTTAGGAAGCAACTATACTAGAGTTATATTCAATATTAGCAAATTAATAGGAGCTAGAAGATTTATGGTAACTCGAGAACGAGGCTTAATCACTTCTTATAATAGCAAGTAAATCTCATGGTACCAGAAACTTAGCCAATAAAGAATGTGAAGATTAATCTGCAACTGAATCAATTTCAAAAGTATATTTCAAGCCACAGATATAACCTAAAGTTTGCAGCAATTTAGAAATACAAAAGCTTTAGGTTGTTAGCCTTACTTTTACTTAATATTATTAGATAGAGAATTGATTGACTTAGGGATAAGAATAAATCTTAATAGAGTTTAGGTAAATCAAGAAAGTAAGAATAAAGGCTATTTTAAAGTACATAAATTTTAGTCACAGGAGAATGACTCTATGATAAAGTTTTGAACTTCATCAACATTTCAAGCTTATGCAATTACTTCAGTCTCAGAAAATAACGGACTATAATTGCTTAAGGTCCCTATGTTGACAATTCTTATCTAATTCTAGGAAACAGATAATTTGATTCAAGAAGATATATTCCAAATTATACCCTGCATTCATACTCACCAATATCTTGCTCTTGTTGAATGAAACTTGCATAAAAGATTCATTCAAAAATTAAGCCATAAATATCTAAATTCAGAAAATATCAAAGTTAGTTTTAAGGGGAGTCTTTCGGCTTTTATTACCGAAATTAAGTATTCCAATATGACAAATAAAATTTGTAGTGATGAATTGCTGTTTTTTATACCATACCTATATACTACTAGTAGAGGTAATGTACTAAAGGGTTCCTAATAGCAAGATATTATTTACTTGATTATAATTTTGAGCGAGGTCATTACAGTGCTCAAATTTTTTGTTTGAAACAAGCAATTATTACTGCATTGAAAAATGTCAAAAACATTTAAACAACAGAATTATTTTAAGGGTATCTAGATGATTCTATTCCTCCTTATTTTTAGTGCATGAATTATGATTATCAATAATTAATTTTCGATTATAAAGATAAATTTTACTAAAAATTATTGAATAGTTAAGATAAAATAAATATTAAACAATTAATGACATGATATTGATTTTAAATTTATTATCAAAATATAAAATAATAACTATTTTATATGATTTTTCAAAGTTCAATATCCATTTTGATGTCTTGCTGTAAACATATATAGGAGTTATTAGTTTACAATATTCCGTGAAGTTCTAGTCTTGGGTTATTTAAGATTCCGATTTATAATTTACTAATCTTAATATTACTTAGATTTACAAGTAAACGATTAAATAATAATTAAGTGTTGATTATAAAATTATATATTAAGTAATATATATTTAAAATAGTTATTATAAGGAAATATGAATAAATTAATATACACAATATAATATATGGTCTAAGTTTTTAATTAAAGATAAATTTAAATTCAACCATATAGCATTAATCTTCGCATGAATAACTAATGTAAATATTAATAATATAAGAATAAAATATGTAAAGATTGGATGTTGTAAAATTCTAGTAAAAGTATATAAAAGACTATGTTTTAATATAGACTAGACATCAAATAAATTTGGTGTTATTAATAGGTATTTATTTAATGAAATTCGAACTCTTATCATTTAAATTTTATTGATGAATAATACCATATGAACTTATGAAATTTAATGGTTTTACGTCATATTATGAACAAAAATAAATAAAAATCAAAGTTTTCATCTTTTACTTAACGCAATTATTACCTTGATATTCTACATTAGACTTTGAAGGAAAACATTAAAAATAAATAAATTATCTAACCAAAAATAATTCCTAAAAATAACTATAAGAAATGCTATAGATTAATGTTTAATAAGAAAGAATAAATATAAAATGCGGAGTCTTTGTAATGAAAAATTCATTCTTTTTATTCATATAGACAGTTCAGTTAAAAAAGTTATAATAATGAGTGATATAGATAATAATCCTAATAAAAATGGAAAATTCTAATTCTATAGAATTGTAATAGTATTTTTATTTTAAATGATATGTTAAAATAAATCTGAAGTATATAAATAACACTCAAATTCAGAATTTCTATTATAAAATTTTGAAAAATAGATTTAATAATATTTTCAAATAATAATTAAAGAAGAATAATAAGTATTTATGTAATAATTAAATTTTTAAAAAAGAGATAAAAATAAAATTATTATTAAGATTATAATTTATATATATGAAAAATTTTAATATAATAATAAGGCAGGAAATAAAAATGTGAATGAGCCAATTAAAATAAAAAAATTATTCTTATTTTCAAGAAATGAATATAAAAATGAAATATAATTTATAAAAAAAAAATAAAGAAAGTCAAGTTATATTCAGTAAAAATAGTTAATAAATCGTGAATTAAATAATCATTAAATACATAGAAATATAAATATAATCATACTCATATATTTTTTATAATTTATTTTTAGAAATTTGGTTGATTTATTCAATTAATTTATATTCTGTGGGACCAAGTAGTAAAAGTTATTTATTTTTGTTGCTTGGTCCCAATATTAATATATTTAAATAAAATTTAAATTTATAAATAAAATATTTAAGAATTTATAGCAAAAGTGTAATTATTTATCTACAAACATTAAATGTAATTTATTGCAGTTAAAATGAATAAATTAATTATGCAAATATTTCTATTTAAAGTATCTAAATTTAAAACCTAATTATTTTTCTATGTCTAAAATTATAAAATTGTCAAAACAAAGAATTATAAATAAATTACATTTAATGTTTGTAGATAAATAATTACACTTTTGCTATAAATTCTTAAATATTTTATTTATAAATTTAAATTTTATTTAAATATATTAATATTGGGACCAAGCAACAAAAATAAATAACTTTTACTACTTGGTCCCACAGCATATAAATTAATTGATTAAATCAAACAAATTTCTAAAAATAAATTATAAAAAATATATGAGTATGATTATATTTATATTTCTATGTATTTAATGATTATTTAATTCACGATTTATTAACTATTTTTACTGATTATTTAAATATTACTCTAACATATAGGATAATGATCAATTATTTTAATAAAATATATTATAATAATTTGATAAGCGGTATAACATTCAAATAAATACAATACTTAAATTAAAGTAAATGTTCGATATATTAAATGGATTCTTAGATAATGAATGAACTTTAAAACGAACATAATTATAAACTATTTGGCTTAGATACTTACAATCTTATAAAACCATTAAGCGATACCAAAATGTTGAAATTTGTAAGAGTCATTATAAAAAAGAAAAGAATTGTGCATATAATAGTTGGTGTCTCAAATACAATATTTAAATTCAAGCATAAAAAATATTTGTCATTTGTATGAGAGAATTTGTACTATTATTCACACTTATATATTTGCACTATACAATACTAAAATAGAAAATGTCCTCCAATCCTTGAACGTCCAAAGAATTGAAATTTGTAAAAGTTGATATAAAAAAGAAATGAACTGGGCATAAGATAGTTGGAGTCTCATACACTTTTTTTTAATTCAAGCATAAAAAATATTTACCATTTGTTTGAGAGAATTTGAACTCTTATTCATTATTACTTTACAATTCTACGCAGGTTGAAAAGGTCTACTATTTAAATGTCCAAGGATTCCGTCGATTCTTAAATCCATAAACATGAATGAAAGTCTATGAATTTATTGTAGTTTAAAAATGTTGTTAGTTCTCAACTCAATTTAAGCATTAAAGTTTCTTTAAATGCCATGCTCTTTGTTATTTTTTTGGTTATTTTGACTAATAAAAACATTGCTTTTCAATTAAATGCAGGTCAAAAAAGACAACTATTTTAATGTCCAAGGATTCCGTCAATTCTTGCATGGTTGCAGAATAAAATAAAATATAAATATTTGATTTCTTGATGATATTAAGATAATTATTTAAAGATTTTATCTTTTGTAGTGTTTTGACAATCCTTGTTATAAGATAATGAATGATTTAAAAAGATTGTAAAGATTTAAGTGTTAAAGATTAGTCTATAGATATTTTTGAGGTTTTGAAAAAGTGGATTTTTCTAATGTAAATTATAGTCGACAAGTAATATAATAATAATATATGTTTAATATTTTCTTGCTAATTAATTATTTTAAAAAATTTATCTTATTTTTATTTGATATTTTTTTTATTTTTATATGTTATATACTGAAGATCATTATGATTCGTTTTTCCATTTACTTTGTTTATTTTATCGTTGATAAGTTTATGCAAATTTAATAAGTTTTGTTCTGTATTTTATTGCTGAAACAATCCCTCAGTATCTATAAATTTTAAAAATATTTTATTTATATATTAAAAATTAAATATGAGTTTTACTTTCTTTGAAAAATCATTCATTGCTCTTATTAACTCATTCTTGGCACTTTATTGATAATAAGCATAATTTATTGGCTTTCTCTTTTGACATTTGACACTTTCTTTTTTCTATTTCTTTATACAATTGATATTTATCATTTAACAATAAATAATATGTGCGTTTTTTATACAGATTTTTATTAATAAGATCAATATAATGAAGTTGTTAAATTATTCTTGAATAGTTCCTTTTTCTTTGTAAAAGATTTACAATATTCATATATTACAGGATGCCCTGTATTATGGGTGTTTATCTTACATTCTTTTGCTGCTTGAAGAGTTGTTAAAAAAATTATTTACAAAGCTATAAATTATAAGCAAGCACTTCTTTTTTTACCTTCTATTTATATTCTATGAATATCTTAAGTTAAAGTTGTCTAACATAAATACTTCAATAAATTTAATTTTAGAATTAAAATTTATATAAATTCAATAATATTAATCTAGTATAATCAAAATGAGAAAACTGTTAAAATCAAATCAAAAATGCAAGCAAATATAATTATGTTCATATCAAAATACATTAGTAGAAAAAAACAGTCTCTTATTTGAATTAGGATTAAGTATTTGCTTATATATATCTTTAATTAAAATAACAAACATGGAAATAATTAATTTTTAATTTAATCACTTTTTCTGATTCATTTCTATTTTAGGGCTTGTCTTATATGTCTAGCATTTATACTCATTGTTGCAACTTTTCTTGTCTGTTTTTTGTAAAAAAATTTAGATATCTTCAGGGTATCTTCCTTTAGCTATCTTCAGGATATCTTCCTTAAAAAAATTAAAAAATGGAATTTTTATAGTAGTAATAACAACAGTAGCAGTAATAACAACAATAGCAGTAGATTTAACAAAAGCAATAATAAAATCAATAAAACTTACTGTTCTGCTGAAATTTTAGAAAATTTCAGAAATTTAAAATTTGTAATTTAGTTGTTATTTTCATCACTATCTTCATCCTCATCTTCATTATCAACATACTCAAAACATGAATTTAGAAAATTGGATTTTTTTAGAAAAATCCTAGAACAGTAAGTATTATTGATTTTATTATTGCTATTGTTAAATCTACTACTATTGCTATTGTTGTTACTATTGTTGTTATTACTGCTATAAAAATTCCATTTTTTAATTTTTTTAAGGAAGATATCCTGAAGATAGCTAAAGGAAGATACCCTGAAGATATCTAAATTTTTTTGACAAAAAACAGACAAGAAAAGTTGCAACAATGAGTATAAATGCTAGACATATAAGACAAGCCCTAAAATAGAAATGAATCAAAAAAAGTGATTAAATTAAAAATTAATTATTTCCATGTTTGTTATTTTAATTAAAGATATTTATAAGAAAATACTTAATCCTAATTCAAATAAGAGACTGTTTTTTTTCTGCTAATGTATTTTGATATGAACATAATTATATTTGCTTGCATTTTTGATTTGATTTTAACAGTTTTCTCATTTTGATTATACTAGATTAATAATAATGGCAGCATGTATCATTCTTTATATTAAAAAATAATAATTATTCGTATATATTATTCTAAAATTCCTAATTCTGCCTATGATAGAGCTAATTAGTTTTATGTTAATTATGAATAATCAATTGAAATTAATAAATAATTGATTAATTCGTTTAAATTTGTCATTTTTAACCTGAATTTATTTTTTTGATTAGTTTTCGAGTTTATTAATAAATTTTGATTTATAATATTTAATTTAATAAATACTATTGAATTAAAATCTGAAGTTTATTTTAACTAATTAAAATTGGTTAGAACAATTTCATCAAATTATTTTATCTTTACAATATATTTTCTATTAAATAATTTATTATTTACAATATCAATATGTGTGTGTATAGTATTAATAGGATAATAGATTAAGAATGAAAAAGAATATTTACAATTAGTCTTTATAATATGCTTTATTGATTTAAATCGACTTTAATTTCCCTTGATTGACAATGAAGGAATTTATAGTTATTTAACTGGACTTAAACAGATTGTTAATATAATATTTTCTATTATCTTCCAAAGCTAGTACAAAGGTTACTAAATGAAAATTTATAGGAATCATAAATACATCAACCAATTACATAAGATAGTATAAAATTAGCTTAAACGATCATTATAGAATATTTTTAATTCTTTGTAAACTCATATATATATATAAACATGTTTAAATCTATTGGTTTCATCAAGAACCCATTTGAATATAAAAAGAGTTTAATATAGTATCAACCAATAAAATCAATGAAACCATCATTATCTTCTGTAGATATAGATCTGAAAACTAATATAGCTGACTTACTTGAGTCTAAGCAAAATCCAGCTCATAATACCAATCAATAATCAGGTAGAGTTGAAATAACCAAAGTGAAAGTATTCGCAAGAATAGTTTTCAAAATATATCTAAAAAAGATAGAAAGAAATTGTTTTTTAACTTTCAATTTTAAAAGTAATATAAAAGCCTTAGATAGTGTTTTTCAAAGTATCTATATAAGTTTAGACAACACAACGATGTCAATTCTATTTCAGAATGCTAAGAGCCTAGACATACAGTGACAAAAAATAACCCCAATAATCATCTAGGTAGATATGATTAATTTAGATAAATTGCTTAAGTTAACTAGAATACTCTATTATTAAAAGTAGCTTCACGAAGATTTTACTTGTATTTATCTATGATTAATTTTAACTTTAATTTATTTCAATTTAATATTTTTTATAGTAGATGTTTATTATTCCTTAAATTACACATATACACATTTATTTAATTAATTAAGAAGCAATATTGTTAATTAAAGCATCTTTTATGAAATTATATATTCCTAGCTAACACTTCTTTAATATTTTCACCAAATAATAATCTCATAATTATTATAATTGTCATACTTAACTAAATAATTCTTTTTAAACTTTCTAAATCTCACCTATCTCATAATTCAATCTCTCTTTCAAGTGTCTCTACTGTGTTGATTAAACCAATAATGGTAACATTTCTTATCATATTTTTACTTAATCAATATATGTAATAGGTAGCTTTAATTAGTTGAAAATTTAATTAAATTAATAACAATTCTGAATGTATCGAGTATTCATATACTCCAATTTCCTTTAGAAATCTCGATTGCCTTAACAAGCGAGAAAAGTGCTTGTCTTTTGGTATATTCAATTATCTCACGTCTTTCCGTCCCATATAAATTAAATATATATTATAAAGCAAATGAATTATATAATATTGATTTAGTCTTAATTGAATGACATTTTAAAAGGAGTGAGAATAATATGTAAAAAAGCATTACTTTACGAATATTCAATAGGAAATTATAAGAGTTAGTAGCAGTTAACATAATATCGCAGATCTTCATAAAACCTTAAGCCCTATATTTAAAGTTGATTAAAATAATTTCATTAAAAAACTATTATTATATATTTTCTATCGATTTTCCTTCATTCTTTGATATTTAAAATATTGCTTCTTAAATGTTAAATATATTTATTCAAATTACATAAACAATTCTAATTAAAATAAAGATTTAAAATTATGAAATTTAAGCAATTTAAATATAATAAATTACTATTGTAGTATAAAATATTATTAAATTTTTAAAATTAATAAAGCTTTATAATTTTATGTGTTAAATTTCAAAGCTTTTTATTAATAATCCTGTCATCAAGGACACCAAGTCAATTTGATAAAGAAGCAACTATAACTATAAAAATGATGTATAAATAGTTAATACTATTAACTTTCACTAATAGCTTCAATAATATCTGAATATATAATTATTGTCAAGGATTTATTATTATATGTGTCTTTTTTAATAAGGGCTTTTTATCAAAAATAAAAAGATAATAGCATAATATTTCATTTAATTTTAACCTATTCTATTCTTATAACGATTAAATAGAAGCCTTTATCAATAATTATCACTAATTTATTATAGGAAGAATATAAATAAGTTTTATTTAATGTGAAGGAATTATATTTTAGTACTGATAAGAAGATAAAACGGGAGTTTAGCAGCGCTTAAGAAACACTTTGATGAGCTCAATGATTTAGTCAAAGATTAAATGGGAGCTATGAAGACAGTCAGTAAAATGGACTTCAATCACGCGTTTTAATTGATAGATAGCGTAATAATGGGAATCATTATCTAGAATCACCTTGAATTGAAAGGAGAACCAGTCATTCAATTCTTTTCAAATAATTTCATAAACATTCTGAGATACTGCATGATGTTTAACCTAGAAATAGGATTCAACAAAATTGAAATTAGAAAATTAGGTAAATTAATATAAAGCAAAGAAGAGATGAACATTTGAGAAGAGAAACTCCTTGCTATGGAAATAAGCGGATAAGAGATAGACACTGAACAAATCAACAATGACCTTCAAGAAGAAAGGGGAGAAGTGAAAGTGCAGAGGAATGAATGGTGAGTTGAACTGGAAAAGCAATAAATAAGGACGAAGATCAGCTTTGATAGCTAATAAATGAGATATGGGAGCAGAACGATGCATATTTAGTGATGACTCATAGTTATAAAGTTTGATAGAAACCCAACAAACCTCCAGCAAAGATAGTGAGGGAGCTATTAACAACCAATTGAAAGAAATAGCCAGAAGAGGAAATTTATGGATGGCAAGGTTGAGACATAGCATGAGAGAAGAAATTAAAAGAA
Organism: Oxytricha trifallax; assembly: GCA_000711775.1. Lineage (NCBI taxonomy): Eukaryota > Ciliophora > Spirotrichea > Sporadotrichida > Oxytrichidae > Oxytricha > Oxytricha trifallax. The sequence continues at coordinate 22,018 of ARYC01004044.1, forward strand.
TGAGAGGAGAATGCAGAGTAGGATGCTGCACTCGACTTACAACTCAGATTTCACAGATTATGCTTCTTATATATATATTCTATGCATTTTAATTAGCCTACAGGTATTTACTACTACTTATACAACTTCTTCTATCAAAAATAATTTAGTAATTTAATATATCATTAAATATTTTTGCTTCTAGATACTTTTTTCATTTCCTATTTAATTTTTCTATTTAACTATAGCTATTGATAAAAACCCTAGAGTTATTTTTTATCAATAGTTGTTAATTTAAATATAATTTAGATAAAATAAATTTAATAAGCAAATAAGAATATGAGTCTTCTTCAAACAATGTTTAGTATTGATAATGATAATGAATAATCTATACATATGCTAAAGTTATAAATAAATTGAATGAAAGTGAAACCCCATTAGGAAAAACGCTTTAGGTAGATGATAATAATATGTAATAGATTAAGCTTATTAATAGGAATGAGATTAGAAGAGATAGGCTGGAAGTCAACAATAGCCCGTTTGTCACATTTTAAGCAATTACTTCAGAGAATAAATTAAGCAGCTATGAACTCTCACAGTAAATTTAAATTGAGATTGAGCAGAAAGAGGCTGTGCTGATTGTATTTGATAGCACGCTAGCAGTATGAATTTCAATATTAAAAGCTGAAAATAATGCTCTCAACATAGTCCTGCCGCCTACTGTACAATCTCAAATTTTGCATTTACTGGGAATAAACCATAGAACATAATAAGCAACATAATAAGCTTATTATTGAGTAGCATTTCATAGAAAGTGCAATTATGGGATCCTAAACTAATTGAAGCCTTGTTCGGTGGAATTATTTAAATTGTGCTTCACTTGGTTTTTTAGCAATCAGAGTAGTATATTTAAATAAGTTTAGAAATTGCCTTTTTAATCTACGATGAATCTGTGTACCCGCCTATAAAAATGGGTTTATTCTTAAAGTTAGGCTTTAATTAATCTATTAAAAAATTTAATATTAAATGCTTGTTTAACTTCGAAAATAAATTTTACAGTCGAATTAGTGGATGAATGAGATCTTGAGGCTCTCCAAGTATAATCATTCTAGAGTCTTTTAAAATTCATATCAGCCTCTAGTAAACTTCACAAAGAAGTATTCCTCATCTCGGGATAAACGAGAAATGCAATTGGGCATTGATTGGTCAAACATTGGAACATGAGTGATTCTTTATTATTTGGAGGGGAGTTTCCAAAATTATTTTTGAACTTTCAGAATCACTCTTCTCGCAAGCTAATATGCCTAAAGCTAAATACTAATGAGCACTTGGGCACACATTAAATCATCTCAAACCCTGATTCGATAATGGCATTTGATGACCCCGATTTCTTCTGGTATCGAGAGGACTCCTTGCGTATTCCTTTTGAACTTAAAGCTTTTATCTGGCTATCAAGGCATCTCAATTGTAACTAGTTATTGCTAGTCATCCTAAATCGTTGTTGAAGAAAGTGTCCCCCCCCCTCATATTAAGTTTTTATTTTAGTCATATGATGAAGTAGTAGATTAACCTATTGGACTATTAGTCCAAGCTCTTTATCTAAAAAATAATGTAATACATTCTATGCTATCTTCAAAACTGATAGTCACAAAAATGTTAGTATAATTGTTTGTCGTATCACTTATGAAGTTGATATTATTAAAAATACATAAAAAATAGGTAAAATAGAGAAAACTTAATACAGAATGAAATCATTCTATTTATAACAGTCATGAATTTGATATTTTACTAATTTTTATGAAAAATGCAGTAGCTTAAAGTTTACTAGATAACTAATTAAAAATTTATAGTAAAAACTACTACTAGACTGATTCAGTGTTGGGGGTTATTGGAGTTTCTATTTTAATTATTCTTACATTTTTAGTGTTATAATTAAATGAGTCTAGGATCTGTAGTTGTTATTCTTCCTGCAAACAAGTATTATGCGCTGCATTCTACCCATTAAGTGTCTGCTGCAACATCCTATGGGTGTTATGTGAGTGATACTTCTGGGCTATTGCGTTTGCATTTCTCTTTCTTATCTCTTTTGTTATTGACTTTTTGGCTAATGAAATCATAGTATCTTATTGTTGAGCTTAATCTCCTGTGATAAATTCAACAAGTAATCATCACCTGTATCACTGTTATTGCTTAATTCTTTATCTAATTGCAAGAATGAAAGCCTTCCTTTTTAACCACAATCTTCATTTTTATAATCACTTTCATTGTATTACCAAATGCTTCAAATTATATGCTATCAACATCGTTATCATCAATATCATTATCATATTGCTATTGGTTATAATTATATTTTACAAAGAGAGATTGCAGAGAATCGTCGTTTTACTTAACCAAAAACAGATATTTCTACAACAAATAGCTTGCATATGTTGTCTATCAGAGATTTCATTATAACTTGGCATTAAATACATTACCGTTCTTATTCTTTTGTAAATATGCTGAGAAATATTTGCATTTCACTTACGTTTTTAGAGAATTGGTATGAACCATGCTCATCTACTAAATCTTACAGTTATTAAATTACACCTGTTTTAATCTTCTTACAGACCTATCTACTGCTACTGATATTTGATTTTCATTTCATCTAGAATGTATATTTTATTCTTTGCTGGTTGCTGACTGTGTTAATATTAATTGTAATTGATGTTTTATACATTCTTATTTTTAAGGTTTTATTCGCAAATAGTTCATGTTTTGATTTATTTACTTTACTCTGAAGAAAGAACGATTGAGTAAATTTCAGAAAACAATTCCCAAAAATACTCATAGAAGCTCTAAATGATAAAAATACCAATCCAGAATCTCAAATTTGAGTAATTTGCAGTGAAATTTTAAACTCGATAGCAGGTGCTTGAACCAACTATTACATTAGTGGTAGAAATAATAATGTCTTGTCTTACACAACAAATGGTATTACTTGTTGAATTAGAAATTCTTTAATCTGCTGATGAAAGATGATAGTGCTTATAATTATAGTAATATTCATTTTATTATAGTAAGTAGACAAAATTAAAATTAGGAAAATATTAAATTCATGGCTGTTATAGATGCATAGATTTTATTCAGCATTAAATTTTGATTTTGCCTATTTTTTTAATGTATTTTATCAATAGTAATTTAAAAGCTACAGAGTCGGTTTAATCTAAGACATTGAATTTACTAAAATATCCAGATGTATTTTACTTTTTCCCCAACTTCCCCAATACTATCAAAAATTTAACTCAACTGTCGGTAGCAGCTGCAAATGCAGCATCAATAGTATTGCTAACAGCATGGTTCATTCTATTCTTTACTTTATCAGCGATACCATAAGAGTCATTAGTGCGAAGAGGTCCACGTTTATTCATAGTTTCTGAGCTTTATTTCTAAAGGATTGGGTCAATACCACCATATCTTCCTTTACAATTAGTGTAGCTATTCTTCATCAGTTGTGTAGTCAAGTAGGTTTTCACCTCCTCTTCCATAGGTTAGATTCTAGTATGTGATGCGAATGTCGTTTCATCTATTAAAGTAATAAGTGAGGCTACAAATCTAGCTGTTTTATGGAAATTATCTCTTGATTTTCGATACCAGAGCAATCCCAATTCTTTAAAACTAGTGTTCTCTTTGTCATTATCGTGGGATGATCTCGATATATAGATAATTTGGTTTAATTTTCAAAATAATCGAAGGTTGTAGGAATAAAAATATAAAAAATAATTTACTACAATTAATATGATTTTAATATAGAGCATATTTTATTTAATAATTAAGCATGAAATGATAAAAACAATCATATACAACAATTTTTAGCTTGCCTTACAATTTCATGATATTAACCATTAAATTAACAAAAATTATTGAAGTAATCTGCTATAAATAATTAAAAAAATATTTATTTTTTGAATAAACGAAAGTTGTTTTTTCCAAAAAGTCTTAACTTTTGAAATAATTTAATAATCAAAAGTAACTTTATAAATTATTGTTCAAATAAACATAAAATTTTTTAATTATTTGTTTAAATTATAAGTTTATAATATTGGTAGAACTTTAATTATTTAAATTTGATTTGTCTTAACCTTTTTGATTTGAAAATAATATCATTTACTCAAAATATTTTAACTAAAAATGTCACCACTTGTTATTAAATATTAATAATTTGATATATTCGTGTAAATCAACTAATCAAACGAAAAAATGTAAGGCAATCGAGAAATGCTCGATTATTTTTTCCGACTGCCATTCATTCTTTTAATTATACTAATAATCTATGATAAATTAATTAAAATATTATAATTGATCAATGTAATCAACTCAATTGTTTATTTGCCTGAATATTTATAATTTTTACCAATTCCTCCACCTTAGGATGATGGCTTCAAGAAATAATTCTAGTGTCTGTAACTCCACAAGGAAAGTATGACCAGCAAACCAATCCTGCACCAAAGTAGCAATCTTTGCATAATGAGAAGCACAATAGACCGTATTCTTCGATGACAGGTTTGCATGAATGGATGAATCTCCCTAATCTACTTCCATATGCATATTCTCAGCAATTTTCTTGGGTGCTCACAAAGATCATCATGCCTACTAGGGATAGAATTATTCCTTTATTTATTATTCAAAAAAAATTATTATTATTATTAAAAATATTGCAAATCTTACTTTATATTAACTCTCGGGGTTTGTTTTTTCAGAATTAATAAGTATCTATTTAGGTTTATATTTACAATTATATTTTATATAGTAAAAACTGAAAATAATTTAACAAAAATAAAAATTTTTGAATATGCTCAATGATATCTTTTCACAGCATGAATTAATTTACCAAAGTCTTTTCTTTAAATTCTGGCCTAAAATTTCAATCTTGCCACTATTGCTAAGTTTGATAATAATAGAGTAATTAATAAAACAAACTTATAAATATTGATGAATACATAGTTGCTCAATTTAAAGCTCCTCTATATATATATATATTATTTTCAGTGTTTTATTTTTTAAATTACTATAAATACAGAGCTATTTTGCTTAGTTATATATCTAAGTAAGTATTAGCATTGGTAATAATGATTCCATCTAAGATTTTAAAACCAATTATTATTAGTTTAAATAGCACAATTGTAGATTTTAAAGTATATTTATTTAAATTCCTAACTACGATTTCCCCCTTAACTAATAAATTTGGCTATGGGATCAAACACGCCCCCCCATAATGTATATTTTTCTTTTTTAGTCTGATAGAGTTTTTGACGTTGAGTAATAGTAGACAATGTACTATGCGTTTGCGATCAATAGTTTTCGAGATATGATCCTAAATAAGTTCACATTTTATATATAAAAACTATAGTAAAAATTATAAAAAAATATTTCAAATTTTCATAAAAATCAAATTTTTCTTTGATATTTAATTTAGTCATTGTGCAAAAAATTTAATAAAAATAAAAAAATTTATCAAAATAATATTATAATAAATTTATAATTAATTATTTGGATTTTAATTTTATCACAAGAATGTAAAATATATTTATTATGATATTATTTTGATAAATTTTTTTATTTTTATTAAATTTTTTGCACAATGACTAAATTAAATATCAAAGAAAAATTTGATTTTTATGAAAATTTGAAATATTTTTTATAATTTTTACTATAGTTTTATATATAAAATGTGAACTTATTTAGGATCATATCTCGAAAACTATTGATCGCAAACGCATAGTACATTGTCTACTATTACTCAACGTCAAAAACTCTATCAGACTAAAAAAGAAAAATATACATTATGGGGGGGCGTGTTTGATCCCAAACTAATAAATTTTATTGAATTATTATTATTGTAGATATCTATAAAAACTGGATTCATTTCAATTTAGCACATTTAAATATTTACCATCAATAGCAAACATCAGAGGTTTAATCATATTAATTGGTAATAATTGTTATTAGAGTTATCTCAGTTATATTAATTACAGAGACTCTGAAATGTAAGTGAGTCATGCTAAATTAAATTCTAGCATACAATCATATAAAAATACTGGGGGGGGGGAAGTTTCCTGCACTCGAGGAAGTTTCCTGCACCCTTTAATTTTTTTATGTTAAATTTAATAAATTTGACATAAATTAACAAAATTAATATTTTTTTACCCATTAAATATTAAGAGCATATCGCTCATCATTGAAGTAGTTAAAGAAAATATAGTCTAACATTATAAAGGCATAGTAAGAACAAGAAAATATCAATCAGAATTTCAATAAAAATTGGATAAAATATTTGGAATTACTATAACAGAACCTATAAATATTAGATGAAAAATGCCAGAGTTGTTGGTATCTGAAGAGAGATATTGACTATTGATTAAAAAATTAAAGTATAATTAAATGTTGAAATTAGTCCTGAAGTTAGTTGATAATTTTTATAAAGATTAATTTAATTAAAAAATAAAAATTTAAAAAATTTAAAAGAGTGCAGGAAACTTCCCCAAAATTTTTTTTTTATCATAAACCGGTGCAGGAAACTTCCCCTCCAAAAATACTAAGTAAAATACTAATTTGATAATATTAAAATGTTTTTTAAAGTAGCTTTAATGCCAATCGTTTTTTATAAGGTAAATATTGTAGTAATATTTAATATTTCTATATCTAAAACGAAAATTTAATAAATATTGATGAAATAAACGGAAGTTAACACTCACTTGCACTTTCAATTATTTAAGCATAAGTCATTCTTAGTTTTAACTACAACAAAATCTGTTCTGCATGGGACGATCAATAATTATGGAGCTTTTGTCTTCACAAAGGAATAAAAAGGCTATGGTTGCATCAGTTAGGACTAGTATACTAAAGGGAAAGATCCAATCATGGAAGGGAGTCTGAACTCTGTTATGATAGATTACCAAAAAACTTTATTATAGCTAAACGGATTTAAAATTAAAATCATTGAAAACTTATTCTCAAACTAGGAGGTAAAATAGCTAATATTGATATAATATAAAAGATCAGTAAATTATTAAAACGAGATTGAAAAAAAAAACTTGCAATAATTTATAATTTACAAACTTAAATAGAAGTTATTTTTTAAAAAATGAGGTAATAAGAGCCCTAAAATGAATGCTCATTATTTAAATATAGTTGAATATATGAAATACTTTAACATTTTATATATTTTGATTTTTTCAATCAATTGTGAGGAGTCAAATTTATTTTGATTTAATTGTTATTGGTTGTAATAGTAGGAGGTTTCTATTATTGCAGTGAGATTTTATGATAGTTATTAAATCGCATCTTTATCACACTAATTCCAAAATGGTTTAGCAGATACGAAATTATTATGATTAACTAATTCATAAAAATTGATTAAACTACCCGACGATTCTTAAATTTAGAAAGTATACTCTCTTTAAGTGAAATAGGCAAAAAGGGATATAGCAATAGAAAGGTTAATCAGAGAAGTTGTGATGTATTTATCAATTTAAATATAAATTAATATTAACAGAATTATAATTTATATTAATAGAATCATCACAATCAGTTCTTATATTTGAAATATGTGATGAAGGGACTCTGGGTAAAATGTATTGAGTTTGTGAGGTCATAAATTTAGCTTCATTATATCTTCTTCTCTGACGAAAATCTGTCACTGAACTTCAATTTTCCATTATTTTTCAACTGATTCGATTGACATATCGTTTTTATTTATTGGACTTACTTCGGGACTTCTAGACAATATTGAAAAACTTAAATGCCTGAAAACTTATAAAAGTCCTCCTTTTATATAAAAAGGTGATTTGAAGCCACACACATTAAGTGGTTTGCACTATTATGAACTGAAGATAATCTGTGAGAAATAAGATTACTACAACATCCTTAATTTATTCGATATGTTCAAAGCAAAGATAAAAAAGTGAGACTTTCTTCCTCTTAACCTCTATCCCAGTCATCCTTTGCATTTTAACATTTTCTTTACAGCATTAAATATTAGAAATCAATGAGAATACAAGTGTATGCTTCTTGTATATATTTCATTCCAAGCATGTTATCTCCAGATTCAAAGATTAAAATATATTTAGAGAAATGGAGTAAGCTTAAGGATGCTACTTGATTTTGAAAACTTAAATGGAACATAGAATATAAACTCTAAATAATAATCACTAATTTAATATTTTTTTATAGTTTAATTTTACTAAACTGGTTGTTTTAAACTGAATAGAATATGAATTAAATAAATATTAAACAAGTTTTATATATTTATGTTTCATCTAATTTATATTTGATTATATTCCAATAATTTATTATTTCTAAACTGACATACTAAAGAAGAATTATTATTTTGTAAGGTAATTTTGCTTATTATATGATAAGTGTTTTTGATAACTTACTAAAGCAGATGAAAAATAACATAATACAAGATCTTTAAATTTTGTTAATTTTATTATTAACAAAGCAATTAATTAATCTTATTAACAATAAAATATCATCCTTGTCTGAATGTTTAAAGATTAATATTTCATTATGGAAATGATTTATTAGATCAAGAATAATGCATTAATAGAAAACTGCTTAGGTTATAACTTCTAAAGAATTTTTATAAATATTCTTTAAAACAATATTATAGACATGCAATAAGTCAAATAATTCCTCATACATACTAAAAGTCTCTATAATTCATTGTTTTCTTATAGTCTTCTTAAGCAATAGTCTCTTTTTGAGTATTGAAGGAATTTAGAAACGTATCTATTAAAATAGATTAGACAATCCACAATTTAAAATCTTTAAAATAATTTAAACAAGTATCTTAAGTCAATATTTCTTCTATTACTTTAATTATGTAAGTCATTGTAAATTTAGATAGTTATTTAAAAAACAATGAGCAAAAACTATTCTATAATTTTCAATCCTATTTATAATTTTATTAGTGTAATTTAGCACACTTTTTTATAAAAGAATTTGTAAAAATATACTTATTATAATGTGAAAAGAAGAAATTTATTTCCTCAATTTACTTTTTTAACATTTAAAATAACAGTACTGATTCTAATAGAGTAAGATTTGAAATTAAATGATAGAAATAGTGATGTATTGAAAAAATTAAATTGAAAATGATTTGAGAAATAATATAAGAATTTTTTACATAATATAATTAATGATTAACTAACTTTATTTACCAATAGATATAAAGGCATCTTTACTAGTGATAAGGGTATAAACTAAAATTTGTGGATAAAAATTGGAAGTTTTCGATTTATATTTCATTACATTAGATCAAGTATAAATTAAGTAGAAAAAGAGAAAAGTATGGACAATTCATAAATTTCTTATGATTCTGACATCAATTTGTTAAAAAGTTAAAGATTTGAAAAAATTAAATCATAGCAAATTATAACTTGAATTGATTTCATCAACATAATCATTTCTTTTGTTATATAATTGTTTGTAGTTATCAATGAAGTTCTAGGTGATATTTGATCGTTTTGAGAATAAGCAAAGCTCAATGACTCAGTCTCCTTAAAATAAAACGATTGGCATTCCTTAAATATCACTGCAATCCATGCAAGCTCAACATCAAAATAATGATTACAGGTAAATGATTAAGATAATCAATGAATCTAACTCCTCAACTATTGGTTTTATATTAAACTTTTCTCAAATTCCTCGAAATTAATATATCTAACCTATATTAATATGCTAGAATTATACTTCTACTGCTAATAAGACCCTTTGTTAACAAAATTATTGGAATTTACGTCATTTTCTCCATTAACAACAGCAAACCCAAACGAAACTTCCTAACAAGTGGAGACAACTCCAATTAACCTTTCTAATTTCTTTTTAATGTTATTGAAATTAATTGTAATTTCTGATCAAAGAATTTTCTTTAATCAATATAATAATTATTTTTATACCTTATATTTTAGCAATTAAATTTGAAATGTTCATTCTTTACATCTTATTTTCATTCTTAATAGAATCACTAGGTTTTATAACTTTACTTAGAGGATTATTTTATGAATAAAAAACAAGAATATCAAGAAATTTATTTAATAAATTAATAATAATAAGTAAATTATTAGTAGTATTCTTGATTTATTATATGAAAAAAATAACTTTAAATTAATAATTAAATCTATAGAAAAAGAAAGTTTTATAGCTTAAGATGATGAGTACTTCGGCATGCCCTGATAACTAAAATTATAGGAAAATAGCTGCATTGCCATAATTGCTTATTATAAACAAGTGCATGCTTGATGCAACCGCCATTTATAAAACTCACATACAGATATGTTTGAGACGCTAATATATTGTCAGATTGCAATTATTTAAACTAAAGCAAGCATAGTTTTTAATCTATTTACTACTTTATCTTGCCTTTTAATTTTAGTTTAAGTATTGATACATATTAGTAAACCTTAGGGCTAAACCTGCTTGTGTTTCATGATTACTATTGTGTTCAATTCTATGAACAGTAGTTGATTTTTATACTTCAAAATGAGAATCATTTAGCTTGTTCATATAATGAAATTGTGACAGTTAGCTACGATATTATGTTTTACATTCTATTAGCATAGATTTCTTCTAGTTAAATCATTAACTTTCTATTATAAAATTTTGGGCAAGATCCCCAATTTTACCAGTCTTCTTATGCGTGATAGCTGATGGTTACAATACCTTAAACCACACCTGGAGTTTACATATATTTTATAATAGTGAGAATTGCTGTAAAGATGATGATTATTATCTCAAATCACCATCCTCTTGTAGGCGATTATTTTTCAAAGCTTCACTAAGAGAGAAATGAGCTAGTAACAACGCATCAGCTAATTTATGGGAGATAATGCAAAAAATCAATAATCTCAGTATGATACAGTGCAAGAAAGTGATTCTATGGAATGATTCAATTTTTATAAATGGAGTTTCCCAATATTTTTATAAAAATCTTTATAATACATATAATTGTTCATTTTACCTTATTTTCAATCTATAATTCTTTAAATTCCCTCCTTTATCTACTCTAGATTTCATGTTTAAAAATCTATGCATGTTAAGTCACTTTTTTCTTGAAAATTACTGTTATCACATTCTGCTTATTTTTAAATAAAAGAAACCTTTTCTTTAACAGAGAACCTTGGCAAGTATGGAATGCTGTTAAAGCAATCCAAATTGTGTAGTTAAATCTTAATATCTACTTGCTGTGATTCACACATAAATAACTTCAGTTGATGGTGGTGACATTATTTAGCATTCAAGCCCTTGCACTCTGATTAAAGCAACAATGGTAGCAAAAGTTACAGTTTTAGTCTAAAAATATCAGTACATTAATATAAATGGAATCATGCCCATAATTATTAATAGATAAAACATGAAAATAAAAATAGTAAATATGAATAACTATCCAATTTAAGTCCTTAAATTTTGAGTGATTTTTTGGAAACCTTGGAAATATCGTTTATACCCACTGCAGGCAAACTCAAAATGCTAAAATGTATTTCCATTCTTATGATTTAGAGGAGCACATGTTAGAGATATTAAGGCATGACTTGTCACCATTGTTTGATAAAACATGAATAAACATCACCTTTTACTGACTTCTAAACTGAACAATGATATTTTCAATTTTAATATTAAATTTGGCTTTAAAATATCTCCTCGAACTCCTATTATCATCCATAGCTCTTGAGATTCGAAGTTACGCGCGACGAAAAGACGCTTGTATTGTAGGTTATAAGCTGGCTTTCAACTTTAGCTCATACGGTTTTTGATAATAGTGTCTCACTCTAATAATATTGAAGAGAGAAGATCAGCCAAAAGTGGTGAAAATATTTTTGGAGAGAAAGTTCTCGATCATCAGAAACACTTTCTTAAATAAATGTAATCTTTCTCATATCAGTTGCCATTTCAAGGAATTAATCGAGCCTATCTTTTCAATCATATATTTTTTCATTTAACTTACATATATTTTTAAACATTTTATATTTAATCTTTCATTTTTGTAAAAAAAAATATATGAGATGGAAAAATTATGGCTATCCATACTCCTGAAGCTAGCCATAGAAGTGATCAGACTCAAATCAAATAGATTCTTTTTCTCACTACCCTGGCATTGCATATCTTTTAATGTAGTCGATATGCTGTTTATCTATGTTTTTCCCTACTTTAGCTTGCTCTAACTGTTAACTGTGGGACTATTTCACTATAAAATATGCTTATCTATCATACATTTCTAACTGACACCTTAAGAATATTTATCAATATGTTTAATATTGTAGGAATACATTCAAAATTGGGAAATTATTTATAATTGAATTATTAATATATCAAAATCTTGGCAGATAGAGTTTGCCAATTTAAACGATTTTGGGCTCATTCGATAGAGAATTAAAAATTAGCTGGACTTTGATATTGGCGGTACTATTTTATCGCATCCCTGAGCGAGATAACATCACTTTAATTAAACACCTCTAAATTAAATAAACTATACACTCACATTAAAGTAAAGTTATCTCGCTCCAGGGATGCGATAAAATAGTACCGCCAATAACAAAGTCCAGCTAATTTTTAATTCTCTATCGAATGAGTCCTAGATCGTTTAAATTGGCCAACTCTAACTGCCAAGATTTTGATATATTAATAATTCAATTATAAATAATTTCCCAATTTTGAATGTATTCCTACAATAATGTGGATAAATAATCTAGAAGAGAGTAAAAATGAGACAAATTTTATAGCGGTAAATTCGAGTTGGTTTTCAGTGCAATTAAATATATGATAATTTTTGAAAATTATTATAAACTATAAATAACAGGGTACCACTGACATTAAACACGATACAATATTAGTTGCAGCAAAGCATAATCGTAATTATAATGAACTCATCACATAAAAGAAAAGTAAGATTGGAAAAAAAAGGATTTATATAGTAAAATACTGTGAGTATTACAAATGTTTAGTTATAAGATGACTTACTTAGAAGAACGATTGTTTATTGATGAAGGAAATTTTCATAAATAGTTCATTTTGCGTGAAGCATTTTTAATTGTATTCTATATCTAAGATATATTATAATTTAATGAAAAATGATTAAAATTAATTATTTTTTAATTAATTATAAGAAATATATTTTAATTAAATAATTGATTGGCATTTGGTTAGTTCCTGATTATATATAATGTCATTTATTAAGTAAATTTCGAGCACACTAAAGTTTAAATTCTCTGCTCAATGTATATTTAATTTACATTTTCTTTCTCTTATGTTTTTTATTCTTCTTTTTTAATTGTTACTCCATTTTGCATTTATATTGCAGTTTTTTGTCTCATTGTTTGATAATCCTATTTACCTTGAAGATTATTAATGTATACTTATAATCTTTAATATTTAAAGTCTATATTTATAGTTCTTATGGTGAACTAAATTTATTCACCTTAACTTACGATCGAATCTCATTATAATATAAAATTTATAAACTAAAGTACTTATTCGAAAATTTTGCAGAGATGTTTGCTTGATTGCTAAATTTTTCTTATTTTAAATGTAATAAAACACTGCTCTTGTCATTAGCTTCAACAATTTTAATAATCAAAACCCCAAAACCCTTTCAATAGTTTGATTGAGTTTTTGATTGATAAAAGTAGACTATTAGTGCATCTTTTATTATGATTTTAATAGGGTTTATGTAGGGGTTTAATATTTAATATTAGTATTTTAAGTGAGTATAACAAGCGAGTTTTTAAAATATATCACACAAACATAAGCTTAGAGTCATGTGGCAGTTCTCTGAATTTTATCTTCCTAAGTTAATGTTTGATCTTTTCTATTGTTTGTTAATTCTCTTAGCTTGGCTTGATAATAGTTGAGTATGCAAGTTCTCTGAGACCTCCATTTATTTTATTTTTATCTAGATATTTTTTGATTCTCTGCTTAGAATCTCTCTCACCTCTACAGCTAAAGTAATCGTTTCTTAGCATTTCGCTCTCTATTATTATTATTGCTAGAGCCCAGAAATCCCATTAGGTGTCTCAATCTCTCCAATCCCCTCTCTCTGGGAAATATCCAGGAGTGCCGTATACATTTCCTTATGCAGAGGCTTGCACTCTTTGAGCTCTGTTGAAGTCAATAATAAAAACTCTAAGAGGCTGAAAGTTTATCATGATGTTCTCTGGCTTTAAGTCTCTATGAACATAACCAAGCTTGTGAAGCTCTTCAATCCCCTCAACTATCTGCTATACTATCTAGCCAATTTATCTCTGACATCTATTGTCAGATAAGAATTCTCTGTAAGTCATTTCAAGTAAAGGAAGACTCAAGGCTACATGATCTTTACCAAGTAAAATAGCATCAAGCTAGATAATATGCCTGCACTCATTTAACTTTGCCTTTTAAAGAGCATAATACTCATTAGCAAATTCCATTTGGAATTTGTCGTCAGCAAGGAAGTAATTGAAAGGATATATCTTGAATGCATATTAGTCATCAGTAATGACTCTTTTCTCTATTTTATCTTCAAAGAGTGAGGTAGCTTTCTAGGCAATAATCTAAGTCAATTATTTTAAAATGGGAATCTTCATTGCCTCTATTTTAACTATGATTTTATTGATTTCAGACTGGAAAGTTCTTGACTGATTTCTTCATTTTTACTTAATTCTAGACTTCAACTCTAAGAGACTCCACTGGGTTTCTTGATCTCCTCTTTTAGAGGAATCTATTCCCTGTAGTGAATAAAGACAAAACTTTAATTGGGCTTTTTATTTAAGTGCACTTTGAGGTCACTAGTATGAAAATATGGCTTCTCACAGAACTCACAGACATACTTCCCATATTTCTTTTAATGCTTGAGATATAACCTTGGCATATCGTTGTGTATATCTCTCAAGTGTCTCTTATAAGTTGACTTGTAAGGGAATTTTTTATTGCATTCTTTGCATTAATAGTCAACTTTGGCTTGTAATTATTAATGAATGCTCTATGGCGGGTTGTTTAACCTCCTCCTCAATTTGTACAGCTTCTAAGATAACAATCCTAATTAACTTATATTTAAATCTCAAAGCTAGACTGGTCAATGTTGTCATAAGTAGGCTCCCACTGAGTACAAGCGTCTCTGGTCTCTACTTTTCTTGGTTGCTGGAATGATAACTTTTATTGACTTGACCCAAGTAATGCCGCTCTTCTAAAAAGGTTAGCGCTCATTTTAGTTTGCTGATATATTTTATTATAATAATGATAAAATCTACCGAGATAAGCTATTATAGTAATGTATAATACACTCTGGTAGATTCTTTGCTGATACGTAAGAAAATTATCTAACCATAAAAGACTGTAAGTTGACATATTTTATGAGAATTTTATACATTTTAGTAAATTAATATACTGCTAATGAAGTTTTGTTTCTCTAGGATGTCCTCCAAATCAAGTTTTAACTTAATTTGGAGGTAAAGTTATTAAACATTTTTATATTTAATCTGCTCCTAATTAAGTCTAAACCTTAAAATTTAACTCATAAAAAAGTTTGAACTTAATTTGGATTACCTCCTAAAATAATTAAACATTATTAGGAGCAATTTAATGGAGAAAGTTTGATAAAAATGGAAATCAATCTGTGAAACTTGGAGCAAGTTTTTCAATGCTTCTCCGCATATCTTTTCAAGGTTGACCTCCAGTAGGTCATCCCTATTTAGTAGTAAGATTTTAATAAACTTAGAATGAATATACATATTTTTAAACTTCATTAACATTTCTAGAAGAGGAAGCAAGATGGAGTCTATGAATGATGCATGAAGAGAACTTAATCTCAAGATTTAATAGGAAATTTTCGAAGTAAAGAGGACCTCTATAAGTACTTGGTTTAGCAAGGTAAGTTCTTAAGTAAGATTAATAAATCCATTATAGTTGGATTGTTCTTGCCGACTTAGGAGGGAACTAAAATCTCTTTCTTAAAGGCCTTACTGAGTGAAGAGAAAAAAAGCTTTTAAGTCTAATGAAATTAGGATAATAGAGATACCTAACTACCATGAAATATCAGTGAAAAACCTATATGACGATGCTATGAGTGATCCGGACGTAGCTCTCTACCTTCCATCAAAGCTACAGCCTCTAATAAGTTGCCAGAGAGAAACTTCTTCGTTGGTGTTCTTTCAACTCTGAAACCTGAGTACTTAAATGAAGTTATTTAAGAAGCTCATAAGAAACACAACAGCATCTCTCCTGAAGAAAAAGAGAAGCAAGGTATTAAAATAAGTGACACCTGGCTGTAGGGACTTCAAAAACATCCTTTCATCTCAAGTAAGCTTAGTCTTCTAACTATATAGAAAAACCTGGTATGCTATATACTTGATGAAAAAGCGCAGCAAATTAAACAGAGAGAGAAAGTCTCAAGTAAAGCATGAATTGAGTAAGAGGCTCTTCAAAGATTTCTAAAACCCAGACGAGATGAACATAGATGCAGGGGCTGGCACTAATAGAAGAAACATAGGCCCAAGCAAGCCTTAAGAGGAAGAAAAGAAAGAGAAGCCAAATCCCTTTACGGGCAAATTTACTATGTGAGCTTATTCATTCGTTTAAATATAAAACTTATTTATAAACACAAAATCTCCCTACTCTTGCGCATGCTTTTGCTTTATCATCGCTAACTCTTTTAGCAGCACTCTTAATAAAGTCTACTTTATCTATCTTCAAGTCGTGCATCAAGTGATAGAGTAGAAGTTTCTTGTAGTGGCCTTTCAATAACCCCAATATAATTCAATTCCATTGAATTGAGGACTCTAGGGAACATTAAATACAGGTTTTTTTTTTAATCTTTCATATTCCTTCCTTGAGTCTTTAGTTTTATATATGAACTGATGAGTTATCAACGAATAGAATCTCTTAGTCAGCGTACTTATCTCTGAGTTATTTCAAGAACTTAATAAATTATTCAGTCTTTATAGAACGTGGGTGAATAACATAAGTCTCGAGGCCACTATCTTCACTTATTCCACCAAGAATAGCTTGAGTTTACACTAACATTTTAGCCATAAACTTCTATATTACTATACCTCTTGTACAAAGACCTTGATATAAAGGTATTGAATGTAAATACTGCCTCATCAGCGTGTATGAACTTTATATTATAATCTAAAGACCTATGCATTTAATCGAATATATAATTTAAATTAGTCTTATAAAATGAACAATTAAAGTCAATCACTTTCTTAATGCGATTGACTGTCTTGTAAGATATTCCGTTCTTTTTATATATGTTAGCTATCGATTAAGCAGATATGTGAAGCTCAGGAAATTGGCGATGAAACATCACAGCCCTCTAGGCTAGAGAGAAATGAGCCCAGTATTTAAGAGTCTTATCATTAATAAGATAGTCAATATGATGCTGCTAAAATTTTAAGGGTCTCTTAGGCTTAGAATTAAGATGCTATCTCTTTAAATTCAATGTTAATAGACAGTGAGACCTCATAGTTGCTGGAGATTTATGGAGAAGCCTAGCTATAGACGTATAATTTAGAACAGGCTTGAGTTATTCACTATATTCATCACATCCATATCGCAACTTAAACAATAAATCTTTATACTCACTGTCATAAACTGACCCCAAACCTCTCATATACTCACTTAAATTACTAATATTTAAACATTAAACCCTACATAAACCCTATTAAAAACCCAATTAAAGTATGCACTAGTAGTCTACTTTATCAATAAAAAACTCAATAAAACTACTGAAAGGGTTTTGGGGTTTTGAATGGTAAGTGCTTTAATGCTTAGAAATTCAGGTCACTAAACTATTTACCACTGTTTAAATAACTAGTGTTAAATAAAATTAATTATTCAAAAAATAACCATAGCAATATAATTTTCTTACAAAAGTGTTAAGGTAAAGATAAGACTGAAATATCTTTAACTCTCCATTTTTTAAATAAATACTATAATTTTATTTAAAGATCATTATTGATAATTGCATCTTTTATCAGGCTTCAAATTTTTAAAAGGTTGAAGTGCTTTAATGAATAGCTTTTATTTAACATTAACTTTGAGACTGTTGATAATATAAATATCTCAGAATGCTATGATATGAATGGCATGTAAACTTATATATATAAAAAATTAATCTTATAATTGTTTAGCCATTATAGAAGCTATATTTCCATAACTCTCAGTGTCTTTATTATTGTTTTATCTTAATGAGTAAAATGATTAAATTAGAATAAATTTGCCAATCTAAAATGAAGCTATGGCTTAATTGAGAACTATGAATATTGTGCTTATTTATAAAATTTAAATAAATAAAAATATTAATTTAGGTTTCGATTCCACTATCATTTTGTAAAATACAACTGGTTTTGTTTGTATAATAAAATATATGAATAATAATTATTTTATTTAGTTATTTATCGACAATGAATATTACAAAAGATCATCGAAGAGAAAGATTTCACAATTATATTCTGATTTTAGGGAGTTCTTATGATTCTTTATCCATATAATTTTTAGTTATCTCAAATAAATTACTGATTGGTTAGTTTGACATTTGGCAGGACTTTTGGAAGTTGTACTGATCTATTAAAATTATTTTTTTATTTAAAGATTTAACTTAAATTTCTCTCGCATCTTATCTTGTACATTACGCATTTAAGATGGTTTGTGATTTTATATTCACAATATTAGCATTAAATAATTTAGGCTATATGTATGGATATCTATAATTGCACTGCTAAATTTTGGTTATCTGATTTCTTTTAGAAAATTGGTTTTAAATTATATTAGTGTATTCTTATGATAATCTCTTTTCTAAAATTTCTAAGAGAGTAATACCTCCAGAATTAAAAAAATCTCCTTTATTCCAAGTGATTTCATTTATTTCTTGAAGTTTACTTTCTTAGTTAGCTATTGCTTTTTTTCTTTTGAGTAATACATAGAATGTAATATATTTCTTTGAACTTATAAAATTATAGTTATCTGAATCATTAAATTTTAATAGGCGGCACAACACACCCAAAAAGTGAATAATTAATGATAAATGCCATTAAGACTAACAGTCAATCAATATCAATAAAATTCATACTTTAAGTAAACTATAAGTTATTGCTATGAAAGTAATTTCCTATGCATTGAGAGATTAGAAATGTTATTTAATGATAAATGAAGGAATAGAATGGGGAAAAAAAGCTATTTAAAGAAATTATGATAAATTTGCAAAAAAATATATTGAAATATAAAAATATAGGTACTCTAATTATCACTTTAACTAAAACTAATGTTAAAATATATTAATTTTCAAAAGAATAATACTTTTTAAATAATTAAATATATTTGTCATTTATATTTGGAGAAATACATTTGAATTAAAATGTTAATTACAATTATAAATAATAATAATAATAATAATAATAATTAAATGAATGATTGAAATCTTATTGAAATCTAACTAATATTGTACTTTCTAGATAAATAATAGAATAAAAGCAGGATTTTTAAACAAATGGGCATCCTCGAAAGTATACTTAAAATAAAATAAATTGACTTTAAATAAAAGTGATCGATAAAAGAGCTTTTGTGTCAAAAATAAAGACGATTTATTTAGTTCGAGAGGGAAAAGGATATTTATTGCTAGTATTAAAGAGTAAATTCAAATACAATTTCTATTAAAAGGTACTATAATATCAATAATAAAATAAAATAAATTCAACTAAATTGATTATTAATAAATAAAATTATAAGAAATTTTTATAATTCAATTATATTTCTCATAAAATATAATCTTTTTAATCGCATTTAATAGAATATTTGATAGAAGAATTATGTTTAATAAGAAATATAACCATTAAAGAAAATGTAAATTGATTAATAATAATGTATTAAATAAAGACAAATAAAGTCGATTTTAAAAAATATCTAGAACCTCCAGAGACCACTCCTTAACACTAAATTATTCACTCTCATATCTTGCATGAACTCCCATACGAACATAATAAGGAATTAATTGGCTTAGATACTTAAAATTATGATAAATAATAAGAAAAATAGATGATTATAAGAATTTAATTAAGATTAATAAGAATACATTTAATGGCGACGCTGGTGGAGCAGTTTCACTCACTAAAAATTTAAGTTACAAAAAAGATTTCTAATTTTTTATTTTAAGAGGCCCTATCTGGTAAGAGCAGGGACTGACTTTAGTTAAGCCTTCGAAAAGAAACAGCACGGAACAGGAAAGGCGTGATGATATTTATTATTGGTGATATGTATTGTGGTGAATATAAGAATGGCAAAGCTGTTTCAGTATTATCTCTTCAATTTTTTTAAAAGAATACTTATTAATCTTAATTAAATTTTTATAATCATCTTTTTTTAAAAATTATTTATCATAAATCTTATAAAACCATTAAGCGATATCAAAAATTCGACTATAATTATATTAGATAAATCCAATTTTTGAAAATCCCAACAACATCCAGAACCAATCATTAACACTAAATTCTTTACTCGCGCATTATTCATGAATTCTCATAAATACATAACTATGAATTATTTTTATTAGATACTTACAATCTTATAAAACAATTAAGCGATATCAACAGTTTGACTTTAATTAACATGAGATAGATCCATTTTTTCCAAAATCTCTACAAAACACAGAGATCACTCATAAACACTAAATTCTTCACTCTCACATAATGAATCAAAACCCCAAAACCCCTTAGTTAGGTTTATAAGTGCTTTGATTTGTAGGGTATAGTTGGGGTCTTATTGGAGTTAGTAGAGAAATTAGGCCAATTTACAAAATGAGAAATAGAAATTAGCGAAATTTAGGGTCTATTTATGATGAGTAATATTTAGATTTACTGCTTAAGCTTAGGTATGGTACAAGTATTAATATAGACTAAGTCAAACCTGTAATGAAATAGGCAGCTATAGCAAAGCTCCTATGCAAGAGTGCCTCAACAGTTAGGTATCATTGCTTGTTGGCTGTAAAGCATTATACTTCAGGCACTTGCATCCCAAGAAAATAAAAGTTCTCACAGCACCATATTGACTACCTCTGTGATTCGAAGACTTCAAAGTATTGGGCAAACTTTCCACAAGACTAGCGAACTGTGATGTTTCATCGCAAGTTTCCTGACATGCGTATCTCCATAAACTATAGCCAACATTTTAGAAGAAATGGTATTACTTTCAAGACTGTCAAAAGAGTGAAGAGAGTGATTGATTTTACAGTGCCATTTTATAGAAATAATTTAAACTATATATATGATTAAATGCAGAGAGCTATTACAATAACATCAAATTCATACACGCTGATGAAGCTGCGTATACCTTCAACACCTTTATTAATAAGTCTTGGTATAAAAAGTATGATAATATAGAAGTCTACGATTAGAAAATAAAGGGTGTAACCCATGCAATTTTAGCAGGTATTAGTGAAGAATCTGGCTTAGAAAGTTATGTTATTAATCCTCGCTCTATTAAGCGAGAGTAGTACATAGAGTTCCTACATAGCTGAGAGAAAAATACAACGATTAAGAGATCATCCTGTTTGTTGACAACCTCTCAGTTCATAAGACTAAGGAGTCTAACAAAGCTTATGAAGAGTTAAACATTACTCCTGTATACAATGTTCCTTACAGCCCATAATTTAATGGAATTGAATTCTACTGGAGTTAAATAAAGACCCACTACAAGAAACTGCTGCTAAATCACCTAATGCATGACTTGCCTATAGATACAGTAGACCTGATTCAGAGTAGCTGCAAAGTAAGCATAGATAAGACAACAGTTGTGCGAGAGAAGGAAGAATGAATGTTTATAAATAAATTTTAGATTTAAATGAATAAATAAGTTCACATATTAAATTGGCCCTTGAACCGCCTTGCTTGGGCCAATATTTCTTCTCTTAGTGCCAGCTCCTGCATCTATGCTCATTTCATCTGGCTTTTAAAAATCTGTATAAAGTCTCTTGCTCACTTCATGAATAGTCTATGACTTTCTCTCTCTGTGAACATTTGCATGTTCTTTCATTAGGAATATACCAGTTCCAGGTTTCCCTACAAAGTTATGTGTCAAAGCTTACTAGACAGGTATGGATGCTTCTTAAGCTCCGCAAGCCAGGTCTCGCTTATTAGTATGCCTTGCTTCTTCTAATCTTCAGGAGAAATAGAGTAGCGTTTCTTGTGAGCTTCTTCAATGATCTCTCTGAGATAACTCTCTCTTAAAGTGCCAAGAACACCAAAGAACAAGCTCTTTTCTGGAAGTTTGTTAGAGAGTTGTCTCTTGGTAGGAAGTAAACTTCCAACTATTCATCTTTCATCGCATCATCGTAGAGATTAGTGACTGAAATCTCTGGGTAGTTTGGTATTTCTATCAACTTAATTTCATTTTAAGGCTTTCTTCTCATCACAGAGTATAGCTCTTAAAAATGAGATTTTGGTACCTTCCATCGTTGGAAGGAATAAACCCACTATAGTATATGATTAAGTATATGTCACATGCTCACCATGCTAAGTGAGATATCGATAGAGATCTTCCTTGCTTCTAAATCATGAGATCTTTCTTAAGCTTCAACCCTCTTCATTGCAGTACTTAAAGATTCCATCCTGTTCCTTCTCTTGTTATTGAATTTCAAATTATAATATATAGACTTCTGGATCTTACTGTTAAAAATCTTTGTATTAAATATGGGCATCTTATAGGAGGTCAACTTGGTAATGGATACGTGGAGAAAGCTGGTAGAAGCTGTAACAAACTTCAGAGATGGAGCTCCATTTTTATCAATTTAGTTCCATTAAATTAGTACTAAATTCGGTTTAATTTTAATTGGTACCAATTTAATAGTACCAAAACTTAATTAGTACCTACTTTTAAACTAATGAGGATTTAATGGAAAAATTCCAAAATGGTTCAAAACCTAATTGGTACCAGTACCAACCTGAATATTATCAAAGTTAGTACCAAAATAAAAAATGTTAAGCATGAAATTAGAAAAATTATAGTTATAAACTTAGTATAAATTTGAGCTCTAACACTTTAATATCACCCATTAGTGCTGCAGTACCAACTCCTATACATAGTTGCTATAACTAGAGAGGTTATTGGAGCCTTATAATACAAATTTAAATTTGAATTTAAACATGGCGGCTAAATTAAATCGTAAAACAATCTCTCTTAGCAATGATTAATCATAGCTAAACTTTGGCACCACTAAAAAGCAAGAAGTTATTTATATTGAGAGGAAGTAGAATTAAGAGCTCTTGAGTTTGAAGCAGACGTCTTCAAAATTGAAGTATCTAAATAGAAGAGGAGAAAAGAGATAGGACTTTAAACATAAATTGAATATGTTGAGGGCTAAAAGAACAGCAACCAATTGAAAAATAAAAACACTTTGAATGCAATGATTGTTAAAACTTCTACTCAACTGAGTAGAGCTTGAAGAGGCATATTAAAGAAATACATTCTGGTAACCGAAGATTTATTTCAAGCATGATAAGGTGGATGGCAGGTATTAATGCACAACTTGCATGAAGTATTACACTCACTCAGCTAAGGTTAAAAAACACATGCAAAAGCATCATTTAAGCGAGTTTTCAATGTAAGATTAAGAGACTTAAAAACTTATACCTGACAAAAGAAAGTCTAAAACTCTTGAATCTTTAAGAGAGTAGTAAGAAAGATCAAGAGGCAGAAACGATATGAGTCAATGAATCAACCTACAGGCAATACATTTTTAGCATGCTTCTAAGAGAGAGCTATGTATATCCTGCATTAAATGCTGTTAATCTTAGCAGTTGTATAGAAAACTACTTGAATATAAAAGTGCCTAGCAAGGCAAAACTTATAGTAGTCGACGAGCATACAAGGTATATCCTTTCAGCTATCTCATTAAGAATGAAAAGTATTAAAATAAGTTTGCTAACGAATATATCGTTCTTAGAGAAGCTTAAAAAAGAGATTGCAAGAACTTGCTTAGCTAAACGGTGTTATTTTAGGCTTTGGGTTCATTGCACTAAGGCTTAAGAAATATGAAATGAATCTAAGAGACTATCTATATCAAAACAGATATCCGCATGACTTGAATGATATACTTTCAGATATGATTAAGGGTGTCTAGGAGTTGCATGCTTGGATATGTTCATAGAGATCTAAAGCCTGAAAATGTGAAGCTCAACCTCTGTCCTTTAGAAGGTGTAGTTATCGATTTAAATAGAGCCTTAAGATAAGAGATTGTAACATTAGCAAAGGTTCTTGGGACACCAGGATACTTCCCAATCAGAGAGAAGTAGACAAATAGCTCAGTTTAGTGGGATGAATGGGCAATTACTGCTATAATATTAGAAAGTGACATGGAAAGCATGTCTTACTGGACTAAAAACGTGAAGCTCTTCATATCTCTAAACATTAGAAGAAATACGAGCCACTATAGAGAGCAAGATTCAAGAGATAAAACAAAGACAAGCAGATTAAATTTGTTTGAATTAAGCACTCTAATACTCATTAAATATTCATTGAATTCACATAAAACCTGCGTTTTTCTCTACTAACCCCAATAAGTCCCCAACTATACCCTACAAATCAAAGTACTTATAAACCTCATTAAGGGGTTTTGGGGTTTTGAATGAATTCTCTTACTAACATAACTATGAATTATTTCTCAATTTACTTACAATTTTATAAAATTAATAAGCGATATCAACAATTCGAATATAATTTACATAAGATAGATCTAATTTTTCAAAATCTCTACAACATCCAAAGACCACTCATTAACACAAAATTCTTCACTCTCACTTCATGAATGAATTCTCTTACAAACATAACTATGAATTATTTGTAATAGATACTTACAATCTTATAAAACAATTAAGCGATATCAACAGTTCGAATATAATTTACATAAGAAAGATCCGCTTTTTCAAAACCTCACCAACATCTAGAGACCACTGATTAACACTAAATTCTTAACTCTCATATCATGCATGAATTCTCGTGCGAACATCCAGAGACCTCTTCTTAAGACTAAATTTTTCACTCTCGCATCAATCATTCGCTTATATTTTATAAAAAAGTCCATTATAATCAACTTGTCACTACATATCCTCGAATGAAGCCTTATCCTCTTAAATCAACCTATCTTAAAACCAATTAATCATTTCAACCTTCAAATAATGTAAACTAATAAGATAAATCATTTTCTCTAAATCATTATAAAATATTATAATAATGCTAAATTATTTTAAAATTTAAATATAAATTTAATTTTATAGATGTTTTATTGATTAAGATATATTACAACATCTATTCCATATAAATTTCAATATAAAGCTGATGCATTTACTTGTTTATATCTACTTATTAAGATGATTCTAATATGAATGGCATTAATTAGTTTATCAGAAAGATATCGCTGAGTATTTACTTTGATCATTTTGAGACAATAATAATTTTTCCTAATATAATAAATCCACTGAATAAACTGTAAAAATACTTATAAGTGCCTTAAATAACTTAAGATTGGTAATTGTAAACGAGTTATTTAAATCAATATCTTATTCATCCTTACTTGTAACAACTTAATATGTCTGGTTTGTTAAACACTATCAATTTAAAAGAACTTATTATAATAATTATACAACATTAATATACATTATATTAAATATCATTAAACACATTAGTTTACAGAGTTTGTTTAAATCCATTCATCCATTTAAAGATTACCAAATCTGTTAAATTATATTAAAATGCACAAAATTAATCCGATTTGCTGTTATTTTTAATGCAGATTTGATCAATCAATCCTCCTCAAATTAATTTTCACAATTGCAAAGCTTAAGATGTTGTTTTAAGTTCTACCTAGAAATGTTCTATTAATCAAGATAATTTGTTAGCAAGTTAATGCTGTGTAATACAAAAGAGAGACAATAGTGAATTTCATATATTTAAATTTAGAGGGAAGATAGAGATAATCAAATGCATTAATATAAATTAATATAATTTCATTTAAGCCTGATATCAAATATATAATTAGAAATGTTTTGAGTTTCGATATTTGTAATTAGTACTTTATATAGATATATAATGTTGAATTATAGAATTTCTAAAAAAAATTGAATATAGGATTTATCATTTCTCATTCAAGAAGTTATTGAGAGATGATAAAATTATTTAGAGCATTTTTGAAATTGCAAGTAACATAAAATACAATAAAATTCTTAGATTAATAATAAAAGAAAAGTATTTCCAAAAATTACTAAAAGATTTTAACAAAATATTTACATTTCTCATCATTTTATTTAATTTCTGCAATTGCTTAAGATCTGTCGACGAGATTCAATAATATAGGATTATTTTTATTAAATGATAATTTTTGGTTTAACTATGGCATCTCCAAAATTATAAAAATGACATGAAATTTTAATAATAAATTGATAATGTATTAAAACCCCATGAGTATTATTTAAGGTAAAATAGGTAGTTAAGGAAAAACAATACAATAAATAAATCATTTTGAACTTTAAAATATTGAATCATTATTAAAAAACTGTGAAATATAAAGTATATTTTAAACAAATACTTTTCAAATTTATATTTATTCTATAACCTAATAATATATAGATTTAGAAAATAAGGTTTGGTCACTCACTTTGTCTGAGTTTTAAATTTTGATTATTTTTATTTCACTTTCGTATTCGTAGCAATAAACACAGAAAGTCATTGTGCATTTAAGGAAATACTTTCTGTTCTTGAGCTTTTCTCTTTAAAGATTTCTCTAGACTAATAATCTTTTCCTCTCTAATTTTGAAGAAATTTGCTATTTTTGATTTTTACTCTATCATATATGAACTTAACTATTAACTTGAGTGATATATAACTAAAATGATTTATAAAACTGCAATATTCATACTAAGTTCAATTAGCGAGTGCGATCATTTTAGACACTTCAGATAGGGTTCGAACCTCTAAAAACTCTATTTTTTTAAAAGACTAAATCAGACATGTTCTTAATATATTTATCTTATGAATTAAATTTTAATCAATAAATTACGAATCACCTAAATACTAATGATTTTACTCTTTTATAAATAAATACAAAACCTTAAAATAGTGAAAAAATAGCAACTTAAATCTCACTAAAATCTCCTATAAGTTACAAAAAGATTTTTGTCCTAAGATATATTATTTTTCAGCAATTAGAAAACTCAAGAAGCTCAGTACAGAAAACATAAGAAATAAATTTTGAAAATTCAAAAGTCACAAAAAACGAATGAAACGTTGGATGAAATAAGAAGGAAATTTGTTTGAATTAAATATTGTCAAGATTTCAACTTGTTCCTATAATATTAACACTTAATTTAAAGGTTTCTTCAATTCTAGATTTCTTTCTAAGTTTTGATAAAATACAAAAGAATCTGAAAACAAATATAGTTTAAAATGAAAATAATTGCCTGTACTTACACATTAGCATATTAAATTAAATTTTCTTGTGACAAAAATGAATTAATATAAGCTATTTTGCATACTACTAATAGTAATATATGCTTATTTTTGTGTACAAAATCATAAAACTTATGATAATATTTGTTTGAATAATTTGTTTTCGAGCTGAGGAATGTCTGTATTATTTACAGCATAATATTTGCCTAGTTAGTTTGTTATATTATTTGTTACTAATTAATGCTATCGTAGTTTGTTTATCCCATTTTTTTAAAAGGTTTAAAAATCTTAAATTTATAAGAATTTAATTTAACTTTTGCTGAAATTAGAGTATAGGTGAATAAATATATTAAATAGTAATCTTTTAATATTTTAATTGATTGAAAGAGCACTTATTCTCTCAAAAATGTTTAATTCAAATTAATTAGTATAAAATTATTATCCAAAGTAATTAATTAATAAACATTATTATATTTTGCTGATTAGATAGTTTTTTACATTTTTTTAATTTTTGAAGAATAAGATCAATATTATAAGAATTGAAAAATAATATTAATAATAATAGTTAATTAAATTAATCCTTTACATATTATGATACTATCATTGATTTCCCTAATTTATACTTTGCGCTTTTAGTAGAAATAATTATAATGAGTATAATGGAATCGTTATGAGTATTAACTTTTTATACTTAAATTAATAAAAGAATCACATTTTATAAGTTTTAATTAATAATAGAATTTATTAATATTTTGCCATAAACTTCAATATTAAAAACTATTAGTTATAAATTAAAAATTTTATTTGATTTTGTTCTTAAAAAATTTAATATTAATTCATTTATATTTCCATATTTAATGGTTCATGTAGAGAATTAGAGGTAAAACCCATAAGCAAATAAATTTGGCCGAATTGTTTGAATGTTAAATTTTATCAATATACTGGAATTTAAATATAATTATGAATATTTGATAAACATTCAGTGAGGGAAGTAGAATTAAATATCAATTTCATACTCTTCAAGAGCAAGGCCGTGCTTAAGCTGCTCTTCATCTTTCTTGATCATGCTATCACCTTTGTCTTGCTCAAGTCTTCATTCCTCAATCTGCTAATCTACCATTTCCAGAGAGTTTCCATTTTCGAGTGCCATTTAAGAATCTTGCGTACTGCTGTTCGAGGACTCACTGTCATATGCATTGTTCTTTTCGTCCTGATCCCGAACCAGCTTATATGTTACAGTATGGATGGTCGTTAAGCTGTGATCTTTATTCACTGGAAAATGTATCAAAACTTATATGGTTCTTGGCCTACACAAGCTGCGAGTGCTATATCCATACAAGCGTTCCCGTGTTATTGTAAATGACTTTGCTGTGTATGGTGTCTAGCACTCTGTATGCATCTCACTTGTTAGGAGATTATTTTTGGTTTTATTATATTATGTTGTTAAAAATAGACTCCATTATATTAATTTTAAATTAATAATACTGATAAAATATAAAATCATAGGAAATATATAAATTTAACATGTAAAAACAGACATAATATTGATTGTTTTAAATAAAATGCTAATTATTATCTAAAACTACTATAAATATAGTTCATTATTGCAAATCTTTTCTGAATATAACACGAACTGTTTTATATAGTTATATTGATATGTTTTATAGAATTTTTTAAATAGTTCTATTCAATATAAACAATTAATAGTTGGTGTATTTAATAATTCTATTCATGTAAACATGTTTATTGTGATGTACAATTTACATAAGAATTGTTTTAGTTTATTAAAGCTAAAAATCATATCGTCTTTGTTATTATCAAATCAAATGCAGTTCGTATATCTTTTCATTGTTCATTCTTCAGTAAAAATATTATTTCTTAATTAATGATAGTAATTTAAACAAAAAATGAGTTTAACAAATTTACTCACCTGATAGGTTAATATATTCGAAAACATCTCTTTTCTTTTCTCGTTTTTTAAATTAAATAACGCAATGTTTTAATTTAAAGAAATATATATTTTTAATTTTAAATACATAGAAGATAGTTTTATAAAAAGAATAAAATTTAAGTTTTAATGATTTGGGCTTTAATAGCCTATTAAAATCTTAATACTAAAAGGCTACATATCTATCAAATTCATAGTTGAAAAGACGAATTTTAGGGTCAGTAGAATTCTCAGGAAGGATAGCCATTCGAGATCCCTTCAAAGATTTTATCCGCCACTATTATTCACACAAAGAAATATGCTCCTATTGAAGATAAATGTTTGAAATACTACAAATTAATGTAAATGAATAAATAGAACAACTTACATCATTAATTTAGAAATTTTTAACATAACTAAATATATTACACACCAATAATATTTGGCAGATTTTAATCTAAGAAATGTTTATAGAGTTAATTAATTAAATACTGGAACATATTGTAAGTAGTTATAAAATGAAAATAAGTTTTGTGTAAAATTTAGTTAATATATAATAAGTGCTAAATTAATAATAATGACTTAGGTCGTATAATTAATGAATTTAAAATTAGTACACAATATTTATTTTTTCTTAATTATTGTAGAAATACAATTTATTTGGAAAAAGTAATGTAATTTAAAGCCGAGTAATCCTAATTAGTGGCAGTTAAATTTTTAATTTTGAAATGATTAATAAATAATATTACTCTTTTAGTAGTATCTTTAATGATCAGATTTAATTATAACCAAACTGACAAATTGTACGATTGTACAAATCTACTAAAAATTTTTTATAAAAATTAAGGTGTACCTTTAAATTGTACAATTGTACCGTTTAAGAAATAGTTTTTTAAAATCAAATTGTACAAAAATGTGATGAGAGTAATTAGGTTGAATATTATTAATTAATTACTGTAATAACGATCAAGATGAACAAGTCCATTAGTTTTACAATGACTAGATAATTTTTTCTATTTAGGCATAATGACGTTTGCTCCCACGTATGTGCTATCTATCACTGTCTCCTCATCAGCATCACTCTGCATCCCCGTCATCGATCAATCTCTACCGAATGTACGATGCGAGCTCAACCTCATTGAAAGGGATTTTCTCATCTTCTCTCGCCATTTCTTCTGTGAACTCTGCTGTCAACATTCTTGTCTCGAAGGATTTCTTCTCATCTGGCTAAAAGGCAACTGATTTGAAATAGCAAGTATCTGCCACTTCTAGAATCTCACTACAGGGGTTTTATATTTTAAGTTCAAAGAATCGTTTTAAGTCGTCAATTTTGTCGCTATCGTAGAAAATGTCCCTCTTTATCTCGTCCATTACAACCAGCTATGGTTACTGCTGAGGAGTGATCGAGTCCATGCAGAAAGATCTATTGAGTATTCTGAAATCTTCGGTGATAAAGATCTTTCTGATGTGTTTCGCTAGAGTGGTCTATCCAGTGTTGGGTTCCCCGAAGAACCAAATAACTCTCACTTTGTCAGAAAATTTCCTAAAAATAACTCTGTAGAGCTTGTCTACGACATCGAAATACAGCATTTTTTAAAGCTAGCTTTAGTCAAGTCTGATAAAATTTTTTGATTAGTTATCGCAACGCTGGAGGAAAC
Organism: Oxytricha trifallax; assembly: GCA_000711775.1. Lineage (NCBI taxonomy): Eukaryota > Ciliophora > Spirotrichea > Sporadotrichida > Oxytrichidae > Oxytricha > Oxytricha trifallax. Next base: position 53,023 of record ARYC01004044.1, read on the forward strand.
TACATAGTGACTGGAACTTTGTTTGCTTTGGCTCTGGTTTTGATTCTAATTTCTATTCATAGCCCTGGCAAGTAATAAGCAGCATGTGATTCTTACTATTTTTTCGCACATCTCGCTATCATCCTGATACATTCTATACATATCATCCAGAGTGCTTACCTATTATGATCTCACTAGCACATAGTATTGATCTGAAATCCTGCATTGTGTCTGCGAAGAACTCCTTAATGATGAACTTTTGATTTCCTCACTTTTAGTCTGAACCTTTGCAAATGCGAGAAATTCTTAGAAATTTTACATATCCCCACAGTCTAGTTTAAGGCTTCCATTCATCTCGTATAGTTTCTTGAGCATAACTTACCCAATTTGGGTAAAGGAGAATGGTAAACTTTTAAGTTCTTTGTATCCTAGATAGTCAGGCTTGCTAAAATTATTTTTGGTAAGTCCAAGACCATTTAGCTTCACGTTAATAGAGAGGTACTGCTATACAAGGTTTTCATTAGTGGCACTGTAAAATATGAGCGCGTGGCTAAACCTCGGTGTTCTTTTAGATACTGCTTCTTCAACTTGAGTGTGCCTTGCCTTTCTTCTTCAGTCTTGATGGCAAATACAAAAACCTGCCTCTCATTTAATTTTTATTTTTGTTTCAGTTGCTGCTTCATCTCCATATATTTTATGTTTGCACCTGAAGTTTTCTTATTCATTTTTAAAACCATTTTTGTTCTCCCATTTGAATAATTATTTTAATATTAATAAATTGATAATATTCAACCTAATTACTCTCATCACATTTTTGTACCATTTGATTTTAAAAAACTATTTCTTAAACGGTACAATTGTACAATTTAAAGGTACACCTTAATTTTTATAAAAAATTTTTAGTAGATTTGTACAATCGTACAATTTGTACAGTTTGGTTATAATTAAATCTGATCATTAAAGATACTACTAAATGAGTAATATTATTTATTAATCATTTCAAAATTAAAAATTTAACTGCCACTAATTAGGATTACTCGGCTTTAAATTACATTACTTTTTCCAAATAAATTGTATTTCTACAATATTAATAAAAATCTTGTTAAATTTTTGGATATTTACTAAGTGTTTGCAAGCTGGTGGTAGTTTGTTGCAAATTTTAACATTGAAATCGCCCTATTTGCTATGGTTAATTAAGTGACATCAATTTCATATGCAGGAGAAGAGATTTCTCTTTACGGATTCTCCTCTACTACTACAAACTTTTCTGTGTCTTGTTGGGTCCATTATGGGAGTGAACTAGATGAAGATATTTTTCTTTAGCTTGTCTTTGAAACAGTATATACATTTGCTTAAATATTCCATCATTCGTCACATTGAACAGATTGTCCATTATGTAATAGCTGATAGATGTAGTCTTTAACCTCAAGCTTGAGAAGGCAGTATCTATAATGCTTAGTGAATTTTGTTATTCTGAACAGAGAGCTCTCAATAACTTTTGCTGGCAATATTCATGATTATTAGTATCTTTCAAAGCGAAGCTCCATTCCCTCTACCATTTGATTGCTTCTAGCCAGACCAAAGATCAAGTTAACCTGCTTCCTCTAGGCTTCTTATTCTTTCCACACCACTAGATTGTGTAGTGATAGTTTTAATTGTAACTTAGTCATAATTGGGATTATCTGTCTAGTTGCTTGTGGAGATAAACTGATTTTAATGCTGATCATGCAGTATTTAGCGTTTTATTTGTTGCTGAATAATAAACTCTTATTATTGAGCCTGAATAGTGTATGTTTTGTATAAAATTATTGATATTTCATCATGTTTAAGTAGCTTTCAAGGGGAGGGTCACTGATTCCAATTCAGAAACTAATTGTTAAGAAATATGATGAATGGATGCTTTGGTCGCTTTTGAGATATTAGTGGGTGGAGTTAATGATAGGATCACTGCACCGGATTTTATTACTGCTCATATTACTTATTTTATAGCAATAACTCCCTTAATAAATGATTTTGACTCATCTATCGGGAGTTTGTCTTAGTTGTTTCTGGTATTATAAATAAAAATTAATATATATTGCATTTTTTAAAGAAAAACTAATCATAATAATTTGATGCAAAAATCTATGGTTGTATATAGAACGAATTATTATGAAAACTAAATCTTGAGAGATTGGAGTAATAGACAAGGAGTCTTATTATTGTTATGAATCAATACTTATAGATTTTAAAATTCTAAGATTTTCTTCTTTTTTGCTTCTCAAATTCTAGGTTCATGTGGAGATGATTTTCATCACTAGTAGTGTTATTTTCATTTCAAGGAATTACTTACTTTTTTTTAAAATTGAGTAAATTATCCAAAATAGACAATTATATCTTATCTACTAGAATTAAATATTACTTTATTAGGTATTATGAATAAGATTTATGATAAAAAATCCAATAAGTTTTTTATAAAAAGGTATTCCTAATCAGTTTATTAAATTTAAAAATTATTTAAACTGTTTTAATTAACCAATAAAATTATTTTTTATAATCACTAATCACTTTGGATTAATAATTACTTAGTGTAAAATGATAAGTGGTAGATAAATGAAAGTTGATATATTTTGACGATCTATATTCCTTTAATACATTTTTTTATGATGAAAGATTCCCATTAAAATCAACTTAAAAGAGAAACAGATATAATGTTTTTGACAAATTATGCCAATAAATTTTTGGAATTTTAAATCTACTAAGTTTATCATGAAGTATATTGCTATCTTAAAGTGAATTATGTTTGCTTTTCATAGCCTAGTATTTGGATATTTGCTGCAGACTTCTTCTTTTTTTATTTCTAAATTTTCAAGGAGTACTAAATAATATATTAATGTCTACTTTTTCGAAATTAATTAATGTAATTTATAATATTCATAATTAATACTGAAGCCAATAATTAACTTGTTCGATAATTCATAAAAATCACTTAAATTTTACTCTTGAAGTTTTAACTAATATTCTAAACTCATTGAATGGTTATAATTATTCTTAATATTTATTTTAAATATTTTAATTACTTCCTTATACTTTTACAACTTTAAATGAAAAATATTACAAATAATTTTAATGAATTTAATATTTATAATGTAAAATGTGTAAATTGAGGAAAATAAAGATGGGGTTTGTTAAGTTCTTATTGAATAATTAAGTAAAGAAGACATTATCTGAAAGATCATTGTTACTAATATATTAGAAGCAAGAAAAATGGGGACTAAGTATATAGGCGCTCTAAATATTCATCAGTAATAAGAATTTAAAGATTTAACTTAATTGTCCAATGATCATTACACGATCAAAAATAGTTTTATTAATATAGAAAAATCTAGACTTTTCAATATAAATTAAAATAACCAACAATAGTTGAATCAGCTACTAATACTGATAAAAATAAATAGCAATTATATCACACTATAATAAATGCAAGATCATATTAATGGTAACCAATCAAAACTTTTAGGATAAACTTCATAGTGGGAAGCTTGAATTCCCCAAGATTGATATAACAAAGTTGAAGTCTTAATTTTTTAATTATTATTTCCAATAAATATAGTCAAAATCATTATCATTATATTAATATTTTTAGGTAATCTAATCTCTTCATTCTCTGTTTTATATGATACTTTCCTGTCTTTAAACATATTATTGAAAAAATTTTCAAAGTAATCAGTTTTATATTATATAAGAATGAGATTTTTAATTTCTTTTAATTATTAGAATGAAGAAGTTAGCGTAATTTTTGAGATAATTAAATCCACTTTGAACGCATTAATTAATTTAGTTCATTAACTACTATTTAATTATAAAAATAAATAAAAATATGATAAAACAATTGATAAAATATAAGCATTTGGAAAAAATATAAGTAAAATGTAAATTTCTGTTCATTAAGATCATAGTTTTAAATATAAATATAGATATGAAATAAAAACTGATTTAATGTTTTGAATTAGTACTTATATTGTTTGTAGAGAATTAATTGTATTTATCAGAATTTTTAATATCTTTATTTTTATTTGATTTCCCAACCTATTTTGAATGCATATCCTCAGATTTTCACAGAAATTACAAATATTTTATGTAAAAATTGTAAATCATAGTATTACAATAAAGTCCCTCCAGTAATCATATATTATTTGAATGATTTAAAAAATTGTGATTATACTTTAAAAGATTGGCATTACTTCATCTATCATAACTAATTACTTATGAATTTTATAATAGATCAAATATTTTTATCAAGAATTCTCAATTTTTCTTACTTATATATTTTTTAGATCCAATAAATTCATTTTATTTAATTTTATTTAAGACTTATGAAGATAAATTGTGTTAGTATTAAGTTAAAAAAATTCATGTAAAATAATTAAGATTGAAAATATAAAAGTATATAATAGGCTAATAGGGTGATTGCTTATTTATAATTTTAATATGAATTAATTTATTATTATAATCTTTTTAGTCACTTTTAATAAAATACAAATAACACAATAAATAAATGGCATATTTCACATATTATAAAAAGCAATGAATATTAAATGTGAGAGATTTAGGTTTATTAATCCTGATATAATTTTAGTTCTGCCAGCTATTAATGGCGACTAGACAATAATCTGATCCAAGAAGATAATAAACTTACAGTTACTACAAGAGGACACAGTGATGATTCCTTTGAGCCACACAAGCGTAAGAGCTTGAGAAATGGAGGGTGGAGGTAAAAAAATAAAATTTAATTTAGAGGTTTTATAATAGCCGGGAGAGGGTCACAGAAATTAATGTTAAAACCTGGAATTAAGCTAAATCACTAAATTAGAGCACATTCATTAGCAAAAGTGTTGCATAAAAGCGCAAGTTTATTGTAATTTTTTGAAAAATACTAAAAAAATCTCAGTATTTAATTTCTTGTCTCTTGTCTTTATACTGCCTTCGTTCAAAATTGAGATGTTACTCCCCTGTTTAAAGATACATTTCTATAAACGATATACTCTAAGATAGTTTCTTATTACAAAAAATAATCAAATTTTTGTTGAAGTCTTTTGACTCTCTATTATTTAATCTAATATCACAATAATTTTTAATTTAATTTTGATGAGTGTATACATAAAGTGAAATCTGCCATATCTTCAAAAGTTGCAGTATTAAGTGTTATTAGCTTTTTATTACAAGATCTGAAGAAATTAATTATTTAAAACACTTTTAAGTAGTTCAAAAACCATTTGATAAAGAGGAAAAATGGAGCTCTACTTCTATTCATTGAAATATCAATTACAATAGCTTTAAACAAGTACATTTTAATCATGTAAATATAAATTTACTAACTTATTGCGCACCAAATATTCTAAAAATTAAAAGCATATAAGTTCAAAATTCTCATTGAGCAATTTCTAGGGAATTTATTTTAATTACTTTATCACCAACTGCCTATTCATATTATGAATCTGACAATTTCTAACATACCTTTGCGTCATTATTGTAGTAGGAACTCTATAAAAAACTTTCAAATGGAATTACCTCTCTCGTTTCTAATTTAATAATACTGTTTATTCTAAAGGGTGAAAATTCAACAAGACAATTTCAGAAATCAACTCTCCCTATAAACATAACCTTTTTAATAGAGCTTTAAGAAGTAAGTACTTATTTATTTTTTTGAGCATCTCATTCGATTCATGTTAAAGTCTTTTGTAGAAGTGACATTCAGCGTGAGTAATAATCCAATGTCTTTGCCAAGCATGTAATAACTCAATTGATTATAAGTCATTACATGTTGATTATTTTTATAGTTTCTCTAAGTAGATCATGTATTGATTAACATACTATGCTCATTTAGATACTATCCTTTAATGTTTAAATAGTTAAATGACTATAGATTGTATACATATTAATCTAACCTACTATGAAATCATATAAGAAACCATAATGACAAAAAATGGTATGAATAATAGGAAGTCTTTGTAAAGGGAAGAATAAATGGAATTTTAAATAATTTTAATGGAAAAAATGACCAAAATTAAAAAATTTGTTTCAGAATAGTTTGAAAGATCGAAATTAAATTTGATATGATAATAACGATTCTCATATTCTCCAATCAATTTTGTGATACTGAATGGCAATAATAGTGATAAAACCAATTTTCATACAATTTGAGTAATAATAAAATAAGAATTTATTAAAAATGACTCAAAAAATAATTTCATAGATATAAAAATTATTTTACTCTCAATAGAATAATATTAGAGTTTAATAAAACATTAAAAAGTCTTTTAACGCAAGTCTTACAGCTTACAGGACATGAAATTGCAAAGTTGCTTTTTGGGGTAAAATTATAATTAAATAATTTATTAAATTTGACTCAGTCCCTATAAAAAATATTATTTTTGGTATAGATAAATTGAACGATTAAAGATGTTTACAAAGAATTTATTTAGGTGTTCTCTCCAATTATTATTTTATATGATCTAAATTATAGATACATGTTATCTATATTCAAGTATCTTCAATAAAGTTTATCTTATTTTTATATCTTTTTTCTTTAAAAATTTCTTGACCTTACTGTTGGTAAATCTAACACACAATCTAGTCTTTAATTTGTATTTTAAAATTATAAGTTAATTGTTCTAAAGAAATGGACATTGTTATCCTAGTTGAGGGTATACTTAAATCCTACTTTAATTTTTTATCTTCCAAGTTAAAACTCTAAACCTTTAATAATTTCATATGCTATATTATTTATTAATTTAAAAAGTAAATATTTAAAGAATAATATTCTCCACATTATAAAACTTATATATGCTACATATCAGGCAGAAAGCATTTTAAAATAATAAATAGATTTTATTATTGTGAGTAAATATATTTTAACTTGAGTTATTTATAGATTATATTATATAATTATAAAAATATTCTGAGAAAATTATAGAGAAAGCCTGTACTACTGACAACTACTCATCTATTAATAACAGTGCAAAAATTTCGATATTTTAAGCACTTAAGCTTTTGTTAACACTTTTAATATGTTTGAATTATCAATAGTATAGAGAGCTGTCATCTGCAGATGATTTGTTACAAAAAAAGTACATAAAATAAATTATTTATATATTATTAAATCATAAGAATCCTTGATGACAACTTCGATATTTCTATTGTTCATTTTAATGTATCTAGTTATAAAGAAATGTGTACCATCCATAATAGACCTTGAAATTCTTCATCCTATTCAGACACCTTATGAATTTTTGTCCTCAACCTTTTTAATAATAAGAATGTGATGAAAAATAATTCACTAAATTCATTGCAAAAATACATGTAAAAGTTCATTTAACATGAAAATAACTCATAGTTTAGCACTTATTTATGAGCATTCATTCTTATTTTGCATAATCTGTTGTCAAATTTCTTACTCTTTTTCAAGTTCTGTTGATTGAATCAACAATATCAATAGGCATGCCATGCACTATGTTACACAGTAGAAGAAGATTTTTGTAATAAGTCTTAATCTATCACCTGTAAAACTTATTTCCAGCAAATTATGGACTTTTAGACACTTTATCACAAGAACTATGATTAACAATTAAATAGCTTTCTTAGTCTCTTTAGTATTATAAGCAAAGAGGTTATTTACAAGCAGGATCTTTCCCTCTGTATTTATCTCATAGCTTAGCAGGAATTCAATGAACGACTCTCTCTAGATAAATCAAGAATGAATGACATAACTTCTTCTAAGCCTGAATCTTCACTTATTTTTGCTAAAATTAATGAGTAACAACCTTTACCTTTGAGTAATATTATTATATACTATGATACTTCTAAATCATAACTTATAAATAAAGGTAATAAAGGTTAGCATAGCTTCATTAGCGTGAATGAATAGTATTTTCAACTGATCTCTGTATTTAATCATATGTTTTAATTATTACTATAAAATGACATAGTAAATCAATCTCTAATTAAAGCCAGATGAGAGTCGTGTCATTTCTTCAGAGAAACGCATGTTGTAAAATTTACGATGAAACATCACAGCTTGCAAGTTTCTAGGAAAATATATCCAATTTATTGAATTCTTATAGTCACACAGGCAGTTAATATGGTTTCTGGAAAGATTACTATTTTCTTGTAGGATGATTTTAAAAGTATGGTATTAAATACAAGACAACTTGAATCAATAATACCTACAACTGAGAGATTCTCTATAAAGAGATCAGCAGATGCAGGATAATTTAGAATTTGTTAAATATATACATATTAATACTCATTCTATATATAATCTATAGCAGCAAATCTAAATATTAATAATTATAAATATACCCTTTATTTATAATATCAATTTCTCACTAATAAATTGGCTTATATTCCTACTAATACCAATTATTCCATTCAAATAGAGTCGGCAAAACATGCTTTTCATTGCAAAGTTACTGTATAAAAATGAAATATTTTAGGAATTCGAATGTAGGGAGAGCCATTAAACATATAAAGTGTGAAAAAAGGATTTTTTTTTCTTTCTCTATATTAATGTATATCTAATTTATATAAACTTTTAAAGTCATTTCTTTAATTTAGTTATATTTTTTAAAAATAATTTTTACTCTATCAATTCTTTTTTTATTAAATTAAACTCAAAATTAACTTTAATAAATAGATAGATAATATCTTAAGGCAAGATAAATTCAATTAGGTTCCTTTTAAAATTTAGTAAAATAAACTGCTTGAAATGTTATATCTAGACTGTCATTTATGCACTCTGCCTCTACTCTGAGCTCTTCTTTATTTATGTCGATTGTTGATCCTCCTCTTATCATATTTTTGAAGCCTCCTTCTCTCTACCCTCCTTTCTTATAGCTTCTTTCTCAAAAAGGGCAGGTTTGATCTTTGGTGATCTTTTGCTGAACTTCTGTTTGGTATCTCCTGCTCTTCTTCCATCCGTTTAGTTCTCCTCCTCAATCAGTTTAGTTGTTAAGATAACTTTCCATCTCTGCTAAGTTATCAAGGATATCACTGAATCTCTCCTCAAGGTCGATGAGCTACTGTTCAATTTTTATTTATGCTCCGTTCAACAAAACTAGCTCCTACTTGGAATCTATTTGAGAACTATCTTCGTTCCTTTCTCATCATACTGATTTTCTTCATCTTTAATTTTATCTTAATCATTATTAATTCTTCTTTTTAGTCTTTTATTCAAATTTTGGGGTAATGGCCTTTTGGGAGGGCCGCTAAAAATATTTCTCTAATTTAAATAAAATGTTTTAAAAATCATTAAAACATCAAAAAGATTTACTTAAAATCATTAATTACTTAATTATTAAATTAGAAAATTAATTGCTAGGTGGTACCAACCACTTGGGACTTTATGATAGAGCTTTCTACTACACTAAGGCCTATCGAGGGCAGGTAAGGGGTTGCTGGGCGCAACCCATGAGGGACCAGTCGGCGGGGTTCAATCTGTCAGCGTACACTCTTCGAGTGAGCTGGATCCTAAGATTTCCCTGATTAGATGAGTCTACTGGCTTGAGTTCAGTTTCCTAGGTAATAGGGAGCAGGATGAAGGTACGCTCTGCCTTCGAAAGTGAGAAGACGAAAACCATTGAAGCCAACGATAAGGATTTTTCTCCCACACCGGGTTAGGGTGCTGAAGCTACCACAGCGAAAGGATAGGGAATATATTTCCCATCAGCGGTGGGACGGTAAGCGTTTTCTCCATCTTCTGTCACTCTGGTAGGATCCTACGAGCTCTGTCCCCATGGTGAAAACCCGGTTGACATCTTGATTTAAGGTGAAGACTAGGTGATAGAAAGAATGGTTTTTTCGGAGTTTTCTACTTCACGACTGCCACGTCACGGAATTTGCCACGTCAACTCATTCAGATACGTCTACGTCACGACTAAGATTGATTGTTTGATTTTAGTATTAAACAGTGATATGTTAAATTTATTTGATTTTAATCATTAAACACAAAATCATTAATTAGCTCTTAATTGACCTTTCCAAGAATCCAAAGCAACTATGGTCAAAGAATCATTTCACATTAACATCATAAAATGCTTTAATTTTAAATTAAAAAAATAACTTATTTTATTTCTATTTTTATGTTTATTTTTTTGTGATTTCATTTGCTTATTTACTGACAATATGATTATCTTTTAAAATATGTCAAAAAGGTTTTATAAATAATACCTGATAGTTCAGTTTCACTAAATCATTTTATTTACACATATTATAAAAGCTAATCATATTGTCATTAAATAAGCAAATGAAATCAAAAATAAACTTAAAATAGAAATAAAATTAGTATATTTTTTTAATTCAAAATTAAAGCATTTTTTGATGTTAATGTGAAATGATACTATAACCAGGGTTGCTATGAATTTCTTGGAAAGGTCATTTAAGAGCTAATTTATGAGTTCAAGTAAGTCACTTTGATGTTTTAATGATTCTTAGAACATGCTATATAAAATATAGAAATATTTTTAGCGGCCCCCTCATGAGGCCATTACCCAAATTTGCAGTTTAATTACATATCTCTTTAATTCTCACAATTTTATTCTAATTATCTCCGTTTCCTATTCTGAATATTCGACCAATATGTTTAAATGTGAATAATAATCTTCCCATCCATCGTCATTTTTTTTTGACATAAGTTATTCTGAATAGTTTCTTAACTTTTTTAAGTATCTTCTTGCTTCTAATCCTCTAATTCTTTCATCATAACATATTCGCAAGTATTTTATTTGGGTCTTGTTTTCTAAGTCAATAATCTATGGCTACGATTATTTTTATGAGTCTTAATGGGCCTATGTATCGTTAATTAAGTACAGTTTCTCAAATGTGATGAATTCACAAACGTCTTGTGTATATTGCAATAGTGGTTTATCCCGTAATTCACTATTTTCCTTCCTTGGCTGATGGACATCATATTGTCCATCTACATGTTTTGTAATGAAATATTTTTTATTTTTTGAAGTTTGTATGTGTTATTGATAACTTGAATTTTGCCAATATTGTTTTTCTAATAGTCTCCTATGTCATATTTTATTCTCTTCATGTACTTCTTAACAAGCTTATTATTTTCGCTGTGCTATTTTTCATAATTTAAGTTATGTTTATTAGTATTTTAATAGAAATGCCTCTAGAAGTTTTAAACGCTATCCTCTTAGTTATGTTCCCATTTTGTCAATTTCTTCTATTTTTAATATTTTGCTGCGATAAGTGGAATGTCAGTGTCCTTATTTAAACTAGCTTAATTTTACCTAAGATAGTTGGATTGTTAGTCTTCGTTAGTGTTTGAACATTTTTTGCGGATTAAAGTTTATATTAATTCCCGGATATTTTACCTCTTTTACTTTTTTATTTCCTCAAGCTCTGTAGATTGGTTAGATTGCTTCACGTTGCTGAGATACATTGTCTTCTTTTAATTAAATTTCAGGTTGTGGGTTTGGTCCAACTCTCTGAAGCTATCTATGACTCTTTTAAACTATTATTAGTCCTTTATGTTAATCAGTATGCTATCAGCAAACTTATCTTAAATCAAGTAAATTATAGTTAAAAGCAATAGATTAGCAAAAAGTATAAAATAAATAAACTCTATGTCTTCCAGAGAAAGCAAGTAATAATTATACAATGCAATGAAAAATTATTTTGATTTTTAATTATTGTAAATTATGTATTTCTTTTCTTTTTATGAATCTTGAAAGAAATGGTGTTTTTAGCATTCTTAATTTATAATAAGTAATATATTAATTAATTTATAAATTAATATAGCAATAAGTATACTTAAAGATTAGACGCAGGAGGAGATGGACCACTCAATAAAAAATGTAAGTTACAAAAAACATATCTTTAATTTTTGTTTTATAGTGGTCCTACCTGGTAAGACAACAGGTGCAGATGGACTGGTGCTTCGCTAGACCACAGAGAGAGGGGATATAATAGTCGAATATGTCGATGATGATGAAGAAGACGATAATGATGAGAAAGAATAGCAATAATCAGAGAGATTTACATTTATGATTTTCATAATAAGTTTTGATATTAATGTTGTTAGAATAATTAATAAATTAAAGCTTTCGTACTATAATCATTATATTTATATTGTTTTATGAATTATTATAGTTGTAGAAAATATTTAATAAATCATGTAGAGATCATATTGATTAAATAACGAGAGAAATCACAAGATATGTCAATTTAAGGAAAGATAAAATACTTAATTTATGATAAGATAAGAAATTCCCTATTCTTGCAATAACTAGTCAAAATTAGAAAATTAAGGATCCATAGATTCATTTACATGTGGAAAAAAATGAAATATAGCTGAGCATTATTAAATAGTTTTAATAAAGTTTGATGTTGATTCAAAAATATTTTATTTTATTGATTTACTCTATTGTAAAACTATAGTAATTTTACAACTTAGTTCATTCTTTATATTTATATAATCACTGAATTTAGAAAAAAATAAAATACTACAGATTTAAAAAAATAAATGAGATGAAATTTCAATTAAAATGATAAATAATTTAATTAATTATTATATTAAAAAATGAGTGAATAATAAAAAGATTACTAAGTAATGCAACAAAATTAGAACTTTTTCAAATTCTATGATTAAATCATAAATAAATAAGCAAAATAACTTGCATAAATTAATTAGTTTAGCTAATATAAAAAAAAAATTTAAATAAAATAGGCAATTAGAAGATATAAAAAATGATAGGAAACTCTACCTTGATCATTAAATCAGAAATTCTATGCATAACCATCAATCATTGAAAATATATATAAGCTTATAAGTCTTCAATTAAGTTTATGCATGAATATAGATAAAACGAAATAATTAAAAAAATATAAAGAGTAAATAATAAAGAACAATAAGGTAAAAAAAAAGAAAGCAAGAAATAAAAAAAAGAATATAATAATAATACAAAAATGTTTATAAATAATATAAAAATATACTTTATAAGAAATTTAATTGAAAACCTCATAAATTATATATTTGGATATTTCAAATATAATCCTTAATTGAAATAAAATATTACAAAAGGTTTTAAAAATAAATATAATTAAAAAAAGGAAATTGTAAAGATTTCTAAAAAGATGATTTATCTTTTGCTGGTCGGCGTGTCTCTTAAGTTAAATGAGCCCACAAATATGCTTTTCTTGCTTACCAAAATTAATCATTAGAAACTCACAAGTATTCTACATTTCTTAACATATGAATCATAGGAAACATTAAGGAAAGTGCTCAGTGACAAACCCACCTCACCAGAGCAAAATGTATCCAAAATGTCGTGACTTTTACTAAAATATTTATTATTGTCTTACAATAATAATATCTTGAGATAACTGGGCGGTGAGAGCCATTGCTCGAATCAGTGTTCAAGTATACTACTCTTGAATGCAATAATTTAAATATAAAGAAACACATAATGAAACATGCCTTATGTCAAAACCACTAAACGTTAGCAAATTATTTAGAAAATTCAATCATTTTTACAAATTATTAAAACTTTGTCGCACAATATATCTTTGAGGTAGCTAGTGCTCTGGAGCATTAGCTCATTTATAAATCTCAGCAGACAAATAAGCTGATGAATCTTACAATTCTTAAGAATACTAATTTGTATTTAAATCCTCTGTTTTTCTTGATTTCTTCCGAGTCCACTTCTCGAAGAAGAAGAAGTGGTATTTTTAAAAGCAGATGCTAGTAGCGAACTATTACTATATCGATGACGGTGAGCAATAGTAGCATAACTAGAATCATGGGAGATAGGCATTCTAAGAAGTTATGGGCAGTTAGAACTCGCTTAAAAGCATTATAAAAAATGAATTCTCAAGCCTATCATTAAGATATTTCAAAGTCTATTGAGAGTTGGCAGCTTGAAAACCCAGAACTTTCCAAGGGCAGTTAATAATTGTGTCTTCTGTGTAATAGCAGAATCAAATACTACTTCTCAGCAGACTAATAAGCTGATAAATCTTAAAATTCTTAAGAATACTTTTGTATTTAAATCCTCTGTTTTTCTTGATTTCTTCCGAGTCCACTTCTCGAAGAAGAGGAAGTGGTATTTTTAAAAGAAGCTGCTAGTAGCGAACTATTACTATATCGATGACGGTGAGCAATAGTAGCATAACTAGAATCATGGGAGATAGGCATTCTAAGAAGTTATGGACAGTTAGAACTCGCTTGAAATCATTATAAAA
>ARYC01004045.1:0-35413 GCA_000711775.1 Oxytricha trifallax
AGTACCAGCTTTAATGGCATGGGGTTCTTATTAAGGTAGGCTCTCAATCTATTACTTGACGATACTAAAAGCATTCAATGTAGTATCGTCTTAATAATGCGTGTTCATGTTATTAGAATTCTTAGCCATGTGAACATATTTTGGTTTTTCTTAATGTTAGGTGAAGGGATGGTTGTGCATTTGAGGAATGTAGGTTTAAGCTTGTTCTTCAGCCTATTCGCATCTTACGGACTCAATGGCTCGATATAATGCTGTGCTTTGGGGTGCGCTAGCACTCAACCAATCCTTTCTAAGAAGGCTTTGCTACATCCTTCTTAGCCCCATCAAACGACTGCGGTGCACGATGCGCAGAGTGCGCTTGGAATATGTGTTTGTGCTGAGAGTGTCATTGAAAGACTGTCTCATGGTTTGCGAGGCCCCATCATCTTGATTTCGATGCAGCTTGTTGACTAACCTGTAAAGGCGCTGCAGGGCTTTATCTTAAAATGATTAGTTCCCGTTCGTGAATATGCAGGCTCCCGAGTGCCTGTAGAAGCTCTTCTTCTAGAATGGCCTTGTGGAGAGGTAGCGGCGGCGGCAATTCATGAGGATGGAAGCCGTCCCCAGGGTGAAGGTGCTCTTAGCATGATCTTGATTCGATTATCAGCTACATTACCAAGGATAGTTGCTAGTGAATTGCATCTTGTTCTTGCTTCTCAGCTTGGACGAGGAGTCTTAGTATGCCATTAACTGTATCAGAGAACTCTTGCTGTAATGGGGAAGGTCCGGTATACAATGCCAGCAGCTTATCGTCTAGTCTCTGTTGTTTTTGCCTATTAAGTATTTATCTTTCTTTGATACTTAGCTCGTAGTAGTTCATCGTCTATTAGTTATTTTTTACTTTTTGATATTATATCGTGTTTCTTAACGTCTCTCTTAATATTCGGTAAGTCACCACCCCATGATGACACTCCTTCAGATGGATCTGCACATCCATCAAAGGGCAGTACTGAGGGCGAGTGATTCGTTTGCGTCAATTCCAATTAGAGTGAGGAGACATGTGCTTGGTAATGGTAGTCTGTTTAATTTGGTTTAACGTGTGTATTAAATAGGGCCCCCACCTCTAACCTTGGGCACGCCCTTTAACGACTCTGATTGCTTCTTATCACCAAGCGCAGGATCTAAGGCTCCTATAGGGTCCCCTTCTTTCTCGATTGGCGTCCTCAATGCTAGCTCAAGGCTCTGCTTCCCAGCATGGTGCTCGATCTCCTTCGAAATGTGGAGCCAGTGGTGATTGACGGTGTGTGCGTTGAAGAGGATCTACACGAAGCTCTGAATGGAGTGCTATCTGAGGGAGATGCTTTACAGTAGACATGCAATCTTCGGGGCCAGCTCCCACCAGCCCATCGTGGGCTCTTCGCCCAGCTCAAGGTCCATCCCCGGCGGCAGCACGGAGGGCGACAGCTGCACTGAGGGCGAGGTCAGAGGCGGCTCGTAGTGGTCATGCATGTAGGGCTAGGTCGAAGCCATTAGGTCTCAGTACAACAGCTATTAGGAATAATTTTTAACTTTGATCAATATATTAAAAGTCTTAAATACTCAATTTTAAAATTTGGTAGCTAGTCATTTATCAACAAGGGTACTAATATATATATATATATATAAGAGCTTCCATCACAAATCAACAAGCTACCAAATTCCTATAATAATTAATTAAAGATTCAAATTTAAATTTAATTTCTACAACCACCTTATCTCATGGGGTTTTGGGGTTTTATTTATAAAAATATTATATTAAATTATATTTTTTGAAATGATGAAAAATGTCAAGATCATGTGTAATCATCCATTTTATTATTACATTATTAACAGTTGTATTTTTATAATAATGTATTTTTTTTATATATTATAATTGGTATCATATATTCTCAATACAATCCTCACGATTAATCTAATAAAATTATCTTTGTAAATTTAATTAAAAAATTTTTGTTAATTTTGAAAAATTTCCGTACTCTTTTTTTTATATAATCATCAAATCTTGATTCTTATATAAATATATAGTTAGATTAAAAAGTTAATTAATATTTAAATCTATTTATAATAATTAATCAAGAAATATATAGCTAATTACAATTGAATAGAATGACTAAAATTTCTTTAAAAAAATAATGCTTCAAATTATCACCCTTAAAGTGGGGCAAAAATAATTAAAATTTACTGCTTAAGCCCCACATTTTAAACTCTATTTACTTATCATATTTTTAATAAATGATAAAAATACAATTACAAGCTATCATACTCAATAAATAAACATAATTAGATTTGAGTATCTATTTCTACAAATTCTATTTTATAAAAAAATTATGATAACTAATAGACTAAAAATCTTTTATATAATTCTTTTTTCTTTATTATTAATATTTTTAATTAAAATTTAATAGCAAATAGTAACTCTTATTATTCGTTTAATATATAAAAATACAATTCTAATTAAATTTTAGTTCTTTATTCTTAAATAATCTGTAATTAAATTGATATTTATATTTTGAAATTTTATATATATATATATATATTTAATTAAATTAATTTGAGTCTATGTATTGCTTTAAATATTTGCCTAAGTAGTTATCATGTCATAAATTTGATTAGACAATTTTACCAAGACTAACTAATGATTTTACATTTGTTTTTTATCGGTTGTGTAGAACTAGTTGCAAAGTTCAAAGTTGCGCTTTCCCAGTAAGTACATTGAACGTTAGCTTTTATTAAGTCCACATCATATCTGTTGATTATCAAGGATTGGTACTAATAATTTGCTTTAAATACATTTTAAAATGAATTCATTTACTTAAATTTTATTGATATAAAATTTATATTTTTAGTGGTGTAAAGAATGTAAAATTTGTTATTATTGTCTGCTGGCATAGTATTAATTAAATTAATTGAAATGCATTATCTTTTTTAAAAAATAAATATTATTGTTGGATCTAGGAGATTAATATCAAGCTTTGAGTTGAAGAATCTAAAATAGATTCAAAATAAGTTTTATAAATATTATCCTTGGATGTATCTTTCAGTAGGACCTGTATTAGTATTTTCGTTTGCTAATAGTGAATACTCAAAGAGTTAGGAGTTGCTGAAAGGCAAGTTACTGACGTTTAAAGAATCTAATTTGGAAATGACGATATTTCTTGTTCTTTCATTAGTCAGGTTGGACCATTATCCTCTAAATGTTTTAATTACCATTTTATTAACGAATATAAGATAGCAGCATTGGTTGACACATAAGAGAAAGTTGACCAGCAATTGAGTAACTGAAATAGTATGATATTCTGTCTGCCTGCATTAATAAAATCTACTGAATTTTTATAGAGAAAGAAAGCTTTCTGAGTTAAACAAAAATAAAATATTGGAGAGTATTTTGTCAGATAATTTTACTTAAATTCTTTAGTTTCATTTAATTTCCCTAAAGTACTATTAATACTACAATTCAAGTCATAATTATTTTTTTATATAAATGAATTTTTAAAAATCAATTCCCATACTATTTTAAAAATATTAAAGCATGTTTAACCTATCACATCAATATTTAATAAGCAAGAGAACACTTCTCAACATTATTCTTAATTTTAATTAAAAATATTATTGAATAAAAGCAAAGCTAATAAATGGATGGATGATTTATTTTTACGGATAAAATATTAATAAACGAGCCAGAACATCATATTTCCTTCTAGATTTGTGATACTGTATTGAATTTATAGTGACATAAAGTTAATTACCATCATCAATAAGACCTAAAACTAAGTTTAAATATATTGCAATACCGTGGATTGGAGAACCACTTTTGAGACTTGCAGTTTGTGAACCAGCTATATCATGTATCAGTTCCAGTCACTTTTAACTTTTATATATATATAGTGAATAAGTTATAGAATTCTTGCCAGTAACGTAATCATGTATTTTTTCAGCTATAAATTTAGTGGTAAATTTATTTCTAACATTAACTAATTAAATACTGTATAGAAATTCTAGTAGATTTACATTTTTATTAAATATTGAGGAAACGATTAGTTTAATTTGGAAATGTCTTAGATTATATAATAAAATCTATAGTGATATTTAAATATAAATTGATGTTAAATTAACAATGCTTTTTTCATTAAAATCGATGTATCTATTCTTCTATTCTTATTTTTAATTGTAGAATAAAGTTTTTATTAAAATTTAAAGGTTGTGAATAGAGAGCTCTCTTGTTATTAGCTTGCCAAATTTTTAGTAAATTACACTCTCTTAATATTATCATAGTAAGGTTAGACAATTTGATTGTTTCAATCGGCAAGTAGAATGTGAAGAAATGAAATAACATAAGTCAATGAGTTTAAGAATCTGAATTTCCAGCTTGAAATTTAAGGATCATTTCCATTGAAATCGGTGGATGTTTAAGTCTAATTGATGATTCACCAAGAGTCAGGTCATTTAAAGTTTTTGGCTTTCTCTAGTCGAAACTCCAGCCTAGTTTTGAAATTTCTTGATTTGCAAGGTATCACTAGAATTCCAACTGGATTGAGATTAATTTCAACTTGGTATGGAAACATTGTTCTTTATTGGCTAGCAGCCAATCTTAAGTCCATTATTGGTTCTTGTGATTCATTTTTAGGAACCCCTGTTTTCCATTTATAGTTAAGGTTAGTTCCTTTTTGGATTTTGAGATTCCTTAGCCAGCTGCAGCCTGACGGAAAGAGAAAGACTGCAACAGGCTGCTGGAGGCAAAAATAATTATCTCAACTGAGTTTTAGTGAATCTACTTGCGGAGATAACAGCAATTTAATAAGATTCTTTTTCATTAAAAAAACTGCTAGTATATATTTATGAATGAAGTTTCTGATTGAAATTTGAGAAAATTATTAATTTTTTTATATTTCATTGTCCAAATTACCGCAAATAGCCATCTTATTTTAGTAAATATCTTTGATTTAAAGATTTTATGAGGTTCCTTATATTCCAAAAGCCTTAATTTAATAAAAATTATTTATTTAGTATCTAGGATGAGTTGGTTATTCACTGCATAACTAGGTCATAATTTAAGTACGGAGTAAAGCAGCCATTATCTAATATCTTTATCAAATCATTATAATAATAATAACAATAAAACATTTTTCAAAATATTAGGTTTTCTAAAAGCATGCTGCAACTTAAGTACTTTGACAGATTATGAATATAATAGGAATTAGACTTGTATTAAATTATTATTAGATAAATAAATCAATAATAACTTAGGTTTGTAGATAATTTTAATTACTATAATTTATAAATCTTTTTATGTTAAATTACAACATAAATGTTATTTCCCCTCAATTTATACTCTATTATTATTTTTTTATATAAAAGTCACCCTTGTTATTAGGTCTTAAATTAATCATTATTTACATTATTAAAACTTGAAATGATTACTTTTATTTTTATTCTGAAAAGAAAAAAATTAGGAAAATACAACATTAATACTTATTAATAAAGGAATCTATTAAATTATTTTTTCAAATTAAATTAGAATTTTTTATTATCTATTCATAATTAAAAAAATGTTTTATTTAAATTATAAATTATTTGACAATTAGAATCACTTTTCACTATTCTTTATTATTGCACTATTTTATAATCTGCTAATTTAACTAGATTTTAATAGTATAAATGTTTGATTGATTTCAGTGTTATAGATTAAATAAAGGGAAATTAAAATTCATGGAAAAGAAGCACAACTTACTTTTTGGAAGTACTTTATCATTACTGCTGGGTATGTGACTTAAACAAATACTCGAAAAAAATGTTATAAAATTGGTAAAGTTTTCTCAAAACACTTAATTGCAATTGGTATGACACATTTGCTCAATTACTTAACATTAAAATAAGTTGATGATATTCTCAAGTTCTATTAACTTTAAATATTGAGGATCAATTTCTGCTTTCTTTTAATATTTGCACTAATTACATTTATAGTTCGTTATTGTATGATCTCTGATTAGTTCCAACTTACTTCCATTTAATCAAAACCCCAAAACCCCTTAGTGAGGTTTATAAGTGCTTTGATTAGTAGGGTAAAGTTGGGGTTTTATTAGGGTTAGTAGAGAAATTAGGCCAGTTTGCAAAATGAGAAATAGAAATTAGCGATTTTGGGGTCTATTTATGATGAGAAATATTTAGATTTACTGCTTAAGCTTAGGTATGGTGCGAGTATTAATTAGACTAACTCAAACCAGTTATGAATTATGCTGCTATAGCAAAGCTCCTGCGCAAGAGTGCCTCAACAGTTAGCTATCATTGCTTGTTAGCTGTTTAGCATTTCAATTCTGGTTCTTGATAACATCCTGTAAGAAAATAAAAGTTCTCTTAGCACCCTATTGAATATCTCTGCGATTCTAAGACTCTTAAGTATTGGGCACATTTCCCACTTGACTAGCGAGCTGTGATGTTTCATCGCAAGTTTCCTGACATGCGTATCTCACCATAGACTATCGCAAATATTTATTGAAGGAGCGGTATTACCTTCAAGACTGTCAATAGAGTGAAGAGAGTGATTGACTTTACTCTGCCATTTTATAGTAATAATTTAAACTATATATATGATTAAATGCAGAGGTCTGTTGATAATAACATCAAGTTCATACACGCTGATGAAGCTGTGTTTACGTTCAACACCTTTATTAATAAGTCTTGGTACAAGAAGTACGATAATATAGAAGTGTATGACTAAAAGGTTAAGGTTGTCACTCACGCAATTTTGGCTGGTATCAGTGAAGATTCAGGCTTAGAAACTTATGTTATTCATCCTCGCTCTATTAAGCGAGAGCAGTATATAGAGTTCTTACATAAGCTAAGAGATAAGTACAACGATCAAGAGATCATCCTGTTTGTTGATAACCTCTCAGTTCATAAGACTAAGGAATCTAAGAAAGCTTATGAAGAATTAAAGATAACTCCTGTGTATAACGTTCCTTACAGTCTTCAATTTAATGGAATCGAATTCTATTGGAGTTAGATTAAGACTCACTACAAGAAACTCTTGCTGTATCACCTAATGCATTATCTACCAATCGACACACTAGACTTAATACAGAGTAGTTGCAAGAGAGTGGGTAATGACTAGACTACGATATGTGCAAGGAAAGGAAGAATGAATGTTTATTAATAAGTGTTAGACTTAAATGGATGAATTATTTCACATATCAAACGAACTCTTAAATGGATTCGGCTTCTCTTTCTTTTCTTCCTCTGGTGCTTTACTAGGACCCATGTTTCTTCTCTTTGTACCAGCACCAGCATCAATGTTCATTTCATCAGACTTTTAAACTTCATTATAAAGTCTCTTGCTAACTTAATGAATGGTTTGAGACTTTCTCTCTCTGTGAACCTTTGCATTCTCTTTCATTAGAAATATACCAGTTCCAGGTTTCCCTAAAAAGTTATAAATCAAAGCTAACTAGAGAGATAAGGATGCTTCTAAAGCTCTGCTAGCCACGTCTCGCTTATTAGTATTCCTTGCTTCTTTTAATCTTCAGGAGAAATAGAGTAGCGTTTCTTATGAGCTTCTTCTATAATTTCTCTCAAATAATCCTCTTTGATTGTACCAAGAACACCAAAGAAGAAGTTTCTTTCAGGCAATTTATATGAGAGTTACTTCTTGCTAGGAAGGTAAATAACCACTTCATCATCTTTCATTGCATCCTCGTATAGATTTGTGACTGAAATCTCTGGGTAGTTAGGTATTTCAATCAGTTTGATTTCTATGTTTTTAAAAGCTTTCTTCTCCTCGCAGAGTATTGCTTTTAAGAATGATATTTTAGTACCTTCCATCGTTGGAAGGAATAGACCAACTGTATACATCGTTGATTAACATCAATTTATTTTACCATGCTAAGTAAGGTATCGATAGAGATCCTCCTTGCTTCTGAATCTTGAGATCATTTCTTGAGCCTCAACCCTTTTCATTTGTTCATTGAATGATTCCATCTTTGTTCCTCTACCTATTAATGAATTTCAAGTTTTAATTGATAGACTTCTGGATCCTATCCTTTAAAATCTTACTATTAAATATGGGCATCTTATAGGAGATCAACCCTGTAAAGATACGTGGAGAAGGTTCGCAGAAGCTGTAACAAACTTCAGAGATGGAGCTCCATTTTTATCAATTTAACTCCATTAAATTAGTACTAAATTTGTTTAAATTTAGTACCGGTACTAAATTCGTTTAAGTTTAATTGGTACCAATTTAATAGTACCAAAACTTAATGAGTACCTAGTTTTAATCCAGTGAGGTTTTAATGGAAAAGTTCCAATCTGGTTCAAAACTTAATTGGTACCAGTACCAACCTGAACTTTATCTGAGTTGGTACCAGAATCAAAATTATTAAGTGCAAAATTACAAAAATTATAGTTATAAACTGAGTATAAATATGAAGTCTAAGAGCTGAGATCAAACCATCATTAATGCTGTAGCAACTCCTATATAGTCCAGCTATAGCTATAGAGGTTTTAAGAGCTTTATAATAGAAATTTAAATTTGAATTTAAACATGGCGGTCAACTTAAATCGTAGAGCGGCACTTTTAGGAGCAGGTCAATCAATGCTTAACTTTGGTTCAACCAAGAAACAAGAAGTTATATATATTGAGAGGGAGGCAGAGTTAAGAGCTCTTGAATTTGAAGCACAAGTTTTTATTATATAAGTTTAAAACATGAAACAGAAAGCTGAAATAGAAGTTTAACATTAATAAAAGATGTTGAGGAAGAAAAGGAACAGCTTCAGATTTAAAGGATTAAAACTTTTGAATGCTAAGACTGCTAAAGTTTTTCTCTACTGATTCCAGTTTGAAGAGACATATGAAAGAGGTTCACTCTGGGAAAGCTAAGGTGTATTTTAAGCATGATAAGGTCGATGGCAGGTACTAGTGCACGACTTGTGAGAAGTCTTATACTCACTCAGCTAAAGTTAAGAAACATATGCAGAAGCATCACCTAAGTGAGTTCTTGATTTAAGATAAAGAGACTTAGAAATTAGTGCCCGCTAAAAGAAAATCTAATAATCTTGAGACTTAAAAAGAACAACAGGAGAAGCTCAGGAGGCAGAAGCGAATAGAATTAATGAATCAACCTGCTGGTAATGTCTTTTTAGCATGCTTTTAAGAGAAAGCCATGTATATTCCTGCACTAAATGCAGTAGACCTTAGCACTTGTATTGAAAACTACTTACATATAAACGTACCTGCTAAAGCAAAACTCATAGTGGTTGATGACTATGCCTACAAGGTATATCCTTTCAGCTATCTCCTTAAAATCGAGCAGTATTAAAATGAGTTTGCTAACGAATATATTGTACTTAGAGAGGCTTAGAAAAAAGATTGCAAGAATTTGCTCAAGCTAGATGGTGTTATTTTAGGGTTTGGTTTCATCGCACTAAGGCTAAAAAAGTTTGAAATGACTCTCCGAGATTATCTATATTAAAACAGATACCCAGATGACTTGAATGATATTCTATCTAATATGATAAAGGGTGTTTAGGAACTTCACGAGCTTGGATACGTTCATAGAGATTTGAACCCTGAAAATGTTATGCTAAACCTTTGCCCTTTAGAAGTAGTTGTAATCGATTTTAATAGAGCCTTAAGATAAGAGATTGTAACCTTAGCAAAGGTTCTTGGTACTCCAGGTTACTTCCCAATCAGAGAGAAATGGACTAATGGCTCTATTTAGTGGGATGTTTGGGCAGTAGCTGCAATAATTTTAGAGTGCGATATGGAAAGCATGACTTACATTAATACAAAATATGAAAAATAATCAATAAATCTAGCTGAGAAGCACATAAAACAAGATGATGTATGCTAAGAAATAAAGAAGATTGTAGAGAAGATAATAGTAAGAGCTCCAGCATATCCAAGACAATCCTTAGACGATATGCTCGAACAACTAAAGAAAGCGAGATTCAAGAGATACAACAAAGACAAGCAAGTAAAATTCGTGTGATATAATTAAACTAATACTCATTAAATACATATTAAAGTCTCATTAAACTTGCGTTTTCTCTACTAACCCTAATAAAACCCCAACTTTACCCTACTAATCAAAGCACTTATAAACCTCACTAAGGGGTTTTGGGGTTTTGAATGTGGACTGCTTTTTAATATATTTTCAATAGATTCCCTAGCCACCCCAAAACTTGATTCAATATAAAACAACTGAACGATAATTGGATAGACATGTATTTTGGTACCTTATTTTTCACAATAAATCTTTATTCAAAATAGAATAGCTATTGAAGCTAGTTGTCTGTAGATGAGAGTTAAACAAAATTATAGTTAATAAGAATAATTTCAACATATATTATGATGGAGCAGCTTCACTTGCAAAATATTTAAGTTAAAAAAAGTTATTTATAATTTTTATGCAGTTAAACCTAGTCGTTGTAGACTTTGATGAAGACTTCACAGATAGAGCTCAAGAATGCGCTTGAAACATTCTGGCATGTAGGAGGAGATACTTATGAAGATGAATTGAAAGATTACAAAGCTTTTTGAGATATAATGTTTCCAATTTGTTTTAAAAATGCCTTATTATAATTAATAAATCAACTTAACTATATATTTTTTTATTATTTATTTATACTTAGTCGTTAATGTTTATTAATTAAGCTTGATTAGTTTGTTCTACATTTATGCAACGAGTTTCTTCCATCAGGATTAAATTGAAATAAGTTGCATCAAAAGCTCTTTTAAATGATAATGCAACTACGAACTATTAAAATGCACAAGTACGAGCCTCTATATATTTTAAATGCTCTTAAGAGTTGAAAATACTGCATGGTTACCCCGTATTCTAGTTGGATACTTTTGTATCTTAGTTTGTTTGGTACATTATCACGATGCTCTAGAAAGTGAAATTATGGTAATCCCTAAACCCATACCTCCTCATACATTGATAAAAGTTAATGACCACCTGTTATTTAGCAATCATAATGCAACATTAACAAAACCAATTTGTGAATATATTCATATGATGTTTTTACTTTAATGGGAAAACCTTTTGCTAGTTCCATTAATAATATTATATAAAATAAATAATTAATACTTTATATTGTGCTGCTCAATATCTATATTCTAAAAATAAGCTTATTTTCTGGTAAAATAAATATTACTTACAATTTGTTGCGTTTATACAACCCAAGAATAAAGAATTTTAAAATTTTTATATCAATTTGAATTAGTTGTAAACTATTTTTTCAATCATCAATAGCTATTTTATTATTAAAATGAATCTCGATTAATATGAATTTGAATTTGAATTTATTTAATTAAATCCAAATAAATGAATGATTATTAATTATCAAAATATTAACTTGCATTTATTAAGCTAGCTTTAAGTAAAGAAAATCATAACACTTCAAAACGTCTGAGTTCCATCAAATCATTATTATTTCGTAGTTCTTTTTAACAATTGTATAATATAAAATAATAAAGAAATTTTGAGTTTAGATTTGAGATAAAAATTAACAGAATATTAATCAAGATTAAATAATTTGAGTCTGTCTAAAAATGAATTAGCAAAATAATTATTTATATTAAAAATATTTCAAGAAATTTAATTAATAATAAATACTTTTTTATTGAATTTATTCTAAGATTAGATTTAACTATTGTTTTATATATTTTTAACTTATAAGGGTGATATGTTTACTTTTATCATAATATCAATAAACTTACAGCGAGAAAGAGAAACAATACATAAATTTAAATATAATTAAAAGAACTGGATATAAAGTGAATATTATAAATATATATATTAATATGGATACAAATTCTAATATATAAACTAATGCCTGAATTTATCATATACGTTTATTAATTCAGAAAGGGAATCACACAAACAATTAAAGAAGACTAGATGGAGTGGAGCTAGGGAAGAGATCTAAATTAATGTAAAAACATCCAATTGATAAAAGAATAAATATATGAAAAATAAGAGGAGTCAACATAATAATAATCATTTAAAAATTCAATATTAATTTACTAATATATAATTTTGCCAAAACCAGAGATTTAGTAATAATTTTAAATGCAATACGAATTAATCAAAATTCCGGTCATAATTGATAATAGCAAATAGCTTAAATTTAAAGAAATAAGAGACTTTAAAAGATAACAAACGAAAAGAAGGGAATAAGCTATTTATTAATAACAACAGATAACTAAAATGAAGATGATTGAATCAAAAATCTACCTTTAGAGTTCGTGAGGGCTATATCTATAATTTTAACAGTCCAAGTATTAAGATGAAAAGAGTGCAGAAATTTCAGATTACTAGTGACTATAGTAACAAGAATGAATGGGATCAACATCATAGATAGAGATGGAGAGAAATACTAGGACTAAATAACTGTAAATTATACCAAAATAACAATTTTAAAAGTGGGATGAGTCACACTTCACTAAATCAGAGCAAAATTATTTTATAAATTAAAATGAGGTAGTTAAGGGAATTCTATAAAGATTGATATTATGAATAAAACACGAAAGATTGGGGAAATTAGAAGTTAATATATTATATAACTGCCTTCATTTTTATGTTTTAATATTAAATTACTATTTTTAACAGAAAATATAATATTTTCAAGCAATTCAGCATTTAATAAATTTATGTTATCTTTATTTTATTTTTAAGAAAAGAAGCTCGTATTTATAATTTAAAAAATGATTTTTTGAATTATTTGCTGTTAACAGTTGAGAATTATTGTATATTTATACTTTAATACTTGCATTCTGAATCTATATTTATTTTTGGCAGTTCATATATATATCTAGCATCAATATTTGCTGATTGACAACCCTAATTATTGAATGTTTTATTTATTGTGAAAATATTTTGAAGCATTGTTTCAAAATTGATAAATAAATGTATACCTAATGTTTTTATAAAAATAGACTTGCTTTAAGTAAACAGAAATTCAAAGAGTTTTTGTGCAAGAGGGTGTTAACAGAGTTATTTGTTTAAATCCATTTGATTTTAATTTAGTAGCTAGTAAATTTAATTCGTTTATTTGATATACTTCTATAATTTTGAAATTTTGAAAATTTATGATCGATATTATAAGATCCTTAAAATATTATTGCCAGAAACGAAGGTTATCGTAATGGAGAATTTTCAACTATTTCATAAGTTGTGAAAAATATTAAACAAAGGAAGGATTAAAAGAATATATTAGAGCGGAATTTTACACTATGGAAATCAATAATGTCAAGTATTCTCAAATATAAAGAGAGTCAGTTTTAGCTCAAACTCATTTGCAATAATCTAGCAATATTAAATATTAAAATAAAGTACTTGATATTTAATTGGTGGATAGAGCTGAACAACCAGAACAACTATTTTTGGAAAGCGTTCATAATTAATAATAGCAAATTACTTGCTTAATTAAAAACTTAATAAACATAATTATTCTATCAAACGTAGATGGAGGTAAACAATACTGACATAAATTTAAGCTACAAAAGTATAATTCATTTCTGTTTAGTACTACTTGGTTAGACCAGAGGTGTCACTAGACTGATGGTTCTTATGAAAACACAAAAAGTCATAAAGAAGACTTTACGGATATTGATGATGATGATGATGATTAACACGAGGAAGATGAAGCTCTTTTTTTATACATTAATATATTTGACTAATATAATTATTCTGATTGATTTTAATCTAATATTTACAATCATATATTTATCGCATTATCTTTCATAAATGTTTGAAAACATTTATGAAAGATGGAAGAGAATTAACACTAAAAATTTCATTTATTTCATTATAAATTGCTTTTAATGTAGAATTAGAAAAGCAGTTTAGTATTCCACGAAGATTTAGAGTTTAGAATACAAAAGAACTAACTAAAGTAATGAATGGACTATTTTATTTTCTGATTAAAATTGATGTCATTTTTGGCATCTTTCAATAATAAAGATTTAAAAGTCTGTTATATACCTCAATATTAGCTAGCAACGAGTTTAAAACTTTGTTATTTATTAGAATGAATATAAATATTAATTTAATTATAAATACATTATAATTGATATATTTATATAGCATAAATCGTTATAATAAAGTTAGTTTAATTTTCTTCGCAATTACATCACTTACTATTTATATTGAATAAACTCCTTTATTATACAGAATGCAGAAATTCATAATTAACAATTTTGAATTTTAATTAACTTCATATATTGCATTTTTAATTCTATAATTTGCTATAATATCAATTTTTTAAATGAAAGAAATTTATTTGTTAGTGTTATTAATATATTTACAAAACAACATATCAACATTTTATTCTTAATAGAATAAAAAATAGTCTATATTAAAATTCTTGGGGGGGGGGCGATATCTGAACCTAAGCTGCAGTATCTGGACCTAATGTGTTTTATAATAGTTTAAATATGTTTCCTTACATGCTTCTAGTCAATTTAGGGTCGGAGGACACGAATAAATAACTTGTGATAACGAGGGATCACTCTAAAGGGTAGAAAAAGTTACAATGAGTATCTGTTTTATTATCAAATTTTACATAATTTTTATCTTTTTTTCACATGTTTTTTTATTCAATTTATTTATTTTAAACTATAGAACATACACGAGTCGTTGCAGGGGACATCACTCTATGAGTTATATACTTACTATTTGCATTTATGCTAGAATATTAGTACTGATGAAATTTTACTATCTTGGTTGATGTCACCTGCAACGACTCGTGTATGTTCTATAGTTTAAAATAAATAAATTGAATAAAAAAACATGTGAAAAAAAGATAAAATTATGTAAAATTTGATAATAAAACAGATACTCATTGTAACTTTTTCTACCCTTTAGAGTGATCCCTCGTTATCACAAGTTATTTATTCGTGTCCTCCGACCCTAAATTGACTAGAAGCATGTAAGGAAACATATTTAAACTATTATAAAACACATTAGGTCCAGATACTGCAGCTTAGGTTCAGATATCGCCCCCCCAAATTCTTGAATCCTTAATTTATATTAAAATTAATTAGCATTATAAAATATAATAGTATAAATACTTGAATCATTTCTTAAAATGGCTAAGAGTTATTATTGCAGAATATTTAAACTTTTTAAAATTAACATAAATTATCTATTTTCTCACACTAAACATCATATAAAAGATTATTAATATTCTTATTAAAATATTAAAGCATCGATTAATATAAAAATATTTTATAGCGATCTCATAATCTAAAAATTGTAATGAAAAATTATATTTTAAATTAAAATCTGAAAGAGTGATTGAATAATAGAAAAATATGATAAAAAGAAGCAATAAAAACATCTTGTGACAATGGTTTAATGAGTCTGAATGTTGGTAAAAGATTAATAATTAATTGCATATAATTAAAGGACTAACCATCAATGATGAAAGAGAAGAAATAGGAGAAGTACGATAAAAAGTAGTAAATTTCTACAGTCAATTAAAGATATAGAATTAAAAAAAGTGAGAAAATAAAAAAGACATAATATTGTCAAATGAATTAAAGAATGGGGAAACTTGAAGGTTGAGAATCGAAAAAATGTATCAATATGTTAATATCCTTAATAAAGCAGTTAGCTTAGATTGTTCAGATAGGAAAATACTGAGATAATCGGTAAAAATTCTAAGATAAGTGATTCAGAAAATATTTAAGAAACTTAAAGAAGGTTAGATCCAACATTACATTTAAGAGGGAAGGTTAATACTATTAAGTAAAGACAAAAATGACTTTACCTCAAGATCAATAATGCTAGAGTAATTATAATAAATTTATACCTTTGAAAAATTAATTGAAAAATTATGATAAATTAAATCAGGGAGTAGGAGAACTAATTAAAATATATATGTTCTAACCGAGATACCCCTCCCCACCCCCCTCATCCTTAACCGAGATACCCCTTCCCATACCCCCTCCCCACCCCAACCTATTTTATAAAAAAATACTAAAATAATTTATAAAATCTTTTATAAATGAGAATTTTATAAATTAATCATTATTATTAATTTAAATATAATTAAAATTATTAAGCTTAAATTATAAATAAAAATAATTATTCAATCAATAAAATTTTAAAATTCTCATTTAAAAAAGATTTTATAAATTATTATAATTAATCAATCAATAATTTTTAAAATTCTCATTTATAAAGATTTTATAAATTATTAAATTATTTTTTATTATAAAATAGGTTGGGGGTAGGGAGGGGGGTATGGGGAGGGGTATCTCGTTAGGGTGGGGAGGGGGGTGGGGAGCGGTATCTCGTTAGAACATATATATTTACAGGATATTATTAAAAAGGATCAAGGAAAACACCAGATATCTTATAAATTAAATAAGAGTGTTCAATCAGATTAAAACTTTCAGTTGAAATATAAGCAAAGACAAGTATTTATACTGATAGAACTAAAAAAGGTATACAAGGTCAGATTAGAAAAACAATATTCAGAATTCTAAGCTAAATGCGATTGCTAAACTGTGAGCTATATCTACTGTAAGTGTCAAGCTGCTGCTCAATTTAGGTATCCTTGACAGAACTTATCAAATTTTTGTGTAAACACAGCTTACATTACCAGAATAATTATTTTGGGAAATTCTTTATGATAAAGGGACTCATTAATATATTTAACATTAATTTGTTTCTAATATTCTACAATGAATTATTATAAAAAGTAGCTGTAGCATAATCCATGTTCCAACTCAATAAAGACTAAGATCTATTGAATATGACTTCGAATTCCCATTTAAACCAAAGGTAATTAGATAAAAGATGATGAGAGTAAAAAAATTAAACGAATAACCTGCCCTCGGGAAAACCTCGGAATCCTCGATTAAAAATATTTAAAAAAAACTCTAAAAATGCTCATTTTATCATATCACCTAAGGAATTGGTACTCAAATATCCAAATGATTTTATTGTCATCCAATAGCTAAAGTTGTCTAAAAGAACTATTTTTCCTATTATATATATATATTGTAAAATAAATGGCTAAACGAAAGTGAATTTGTTTATGGGTATGTCTGAGCAATATGAACATAGCAATTATATTAAACCTAATTTAAAAATCAAGTAAATTTAATAAATTGTGGATAATTATATAAATATTATCTATTACACAAAAGAAATAGTTTCATAACTATAAAAATAATTAAATACTAAAATAAATAATTCAGACTCATAAGAATCTTTTTAAAGTTTAAAACTTAACATTAAATACTTTAGAAAAATTCAAGTCTTATTGGCAATGATATCAATTAGCTGAGAAACAAATACTATTATCATATTGTAAAGCTTAATTAATTGTAAGAATGCTATTGATAACTGTAATATTTATCATAATAAATATTAAATGTGCAATTTTAAATTTTCATATTTTTGAAATGCAATTTTATATTTTTATAATTAAACTTTTCCAATAATTTTATTTTCATTTTTTCCATGATAGATTAATCCAATTATTGATTGCTTTAATGAGATATATTAAGATATTTAAAAAAAAGAGAATTAAAATTCGATTCGGCGCACCTAAGTAATTTTTATATAAAACAAGAGTATATCAATCAATTAATTTAAAGAGCGAGTCAATTATTATTTTTTTAAAAAAACTTAAGATACATAGAATCAATAGTTCCTATAGAGTTTTGGTTGAGCAAAATATATTTCAAACCTTTTTCACATTATCCAAATATGAGTTAACACTTAATTTAATAAATTTACTTTAAGTTTTACATTAAATTCCACTAACCATAAATCCTTTGTAAATCAAAGCACTTATAAACTCGTTAAGTGGTTTTAGATTTAATTGTGCTGTCAATCATTTTTATGAACTGTTTCTCCTATTAATTAGTTCGGCTTTACTCTCCTGTACTTACAGTTTCGTAATTTTTGTAACAACATTAACAACATAAAATTCAATTTTTCTTTTTTTATGTTCTTTAGATTTACCAATCGGATGATATAAAAATTTTGGTAAATTATTAGTTAATATAAATTTAATTTTTTAAGTCCTTCCCTACATGATTTGAATCCTTCACTTTGAAGTTAGTATTCCATATTTTTAGTTTCTTCTATTTTTACTTATTAAACTGATATCTGTGAGTATTTTAGGTGTAAAGTGATCTTATTAATGCTACCGTTTTCACATACAGTTATAATGCACATTCAAATCACTTTGCAATAGTTATAATTATTAATATTACTATGCCTAATTATTTAATACAAAGACATCTACAATTAATTTAATATTGAATGATAGACCATTATAATATTTTCGAAGTTTTAATGTTAAAAGACAAATTCTTTTGATAAATATTAAATCTTATTCTAATTTTAATCAAAAATCTTTTTTTAATCAAACATTTCTACTATACTAAAATTATTTATAATAAAATTTAGATCTAGATTAATTTTATAAATTTCGCATTAATATGATTGATAATTAATTTAGTATTCACTCAGAAAAATTAATAATAAAATAAAAAATAGAAATTCTATCTAAATATTTTGCCTTTAAGGTATCGATTATTGCTGATTATATTAAAATTGTAACACCTTTTTATTTGATTTCTTAAAATTTTATTATTATTATATTTTAAAAAATTTCTAATTCATAATAAGAAAAATAGAAATAGTAATAATTAGACTTAGAATTTTAAGAAAATAAATTTAATTAAATGGAAACATTTTTACTTAAACAGTTTTCCATAACTCCGTTCGGTATCCTTTGTAAATATCTACGCCAGTATGTTAAATTATTTTTAGAGTCCGTTTGATCTCCTCAATATAGGCTTTTCAGTCCAGATATACAATTACTCTATCCAAGCTTTACCTAATAAAATAAATATTTTAGATATGTAATTTGTAGCTTACATTTTTCGTAAATGTAAAAATACCACCATCGTAGCGATTAAAAGTATTAAAAATAATATTGAAAGTAACTTCTTTTTTCCCTTTCATTTATCTTAAATGATAATATTAAAATTAAAT
Organism: Oxytricha trifallax; assembly: GCA_000711775.1. Lineage (NCBI taxonomy): Eukaryota > Ciliophora > Spirotrichea > Sporadotrichida > Oxytrichidae > Oxytricha > Oxytricha trifallax. The sequence goes on from ARYC01004045.1 coordinate 19,038, forward strand.
ATAATCAGAAAAAGGTTTTAAATAATGATTAATAATTCAAATAAAAAAATACTTTAAAAATTGTCTTAGCAATACTTTTCGATGTCTAAAAAATAAGAAATTTATTTAAGCATTGAATATTTTTATTACATTTTATATTCTCTCATTAAATTATAATTCTTTATTTTTTTGTTAAATTATCCATATCAATACAGGATTATCTATCTGAATTAATTTAGACAATCTTGGACCAAATATTTAATACGTGCATTTTTGAAATTAAGAATTTCGAAATGTATTCTTTTTTCTCCTTTTAAAATGAAGATAGGCAGATTTTTTACTTAAAAATGTGCCCCAAAAGAAAGATCTTGGTACTTCAAGCCTCAACTCATCATATACCATAAGCCTTGGCATTTTTGAACTTTCATCAATATTCTCAAAAGCATATTTTTTTATTTTATTTAGAATACTGATTTTGCAAATATTAGCATGAATTTCACTTAGGACATGAGAAATGCTTATGTGATTTTCTTTAATCACGATCAAACTTTTCATAGTGAAAAAATATATCAAATAATTTTGATTAGGATCTTTAATTCTTTCTTGCTAAAATAAAATTTTGTGGTATCCCTTTAGTACCACTTCCATTTATTTTTGGCAACTTTTACGTTCCTGATAATTTGCTCTTTCCTAATAATAGTGGCAGATACTGATTATATAGAACGGCCAAGATATACTTAAGCAATAGCAATACATGATTTCGTACCTTTACTACATTTTGAAGATTTTTTATAAAAAAATTAAACAACAATGAGTCATAAGTGCCTGTAGAATATAATCCCTTTAATTCACAATACAACAAAAATCAATCGAGAATAACAACAAAGGTTCAATAAATATCGAAGATAAGTAATACAAAACTAGTAACTATCATAATTTTTTAAAGAAATTCTTTCATTTTGTTTTGGTGTACATGGTCATTACTTATTTGTGATAGCTTTGATTTGTTAATTTTGTTGACGATTTTGTGTATATTTATAGTAAGTTCATGCTCATAATACATCTTCCCAAATACAGATTAATTTTGAGAACTTGCAATTACGCTGTTAAGCTTTAAAATATTATATAGAATAGAATTCATGAAATGCTTATATTAATAAAATACATTAAAATAGGTAAAAATGAGAATTTTTAATACATTTTAATTATTTATTCATTTGTAACTGTCACTAATTTGATAATTTGTAATTTAAGTTTAATTTTGATTACTTAAAATAAAATAAATTACGTTCATTATATTATTCTATTAAACACACTTGTCATATATTTGAGCATTTATATTCTCTGCTTGTAATTTAAAATGCTCCTTAAACTAGAATTGGAACAATTCTCTGATTGTTCTAAGAAAAACCATTCAGCTGCTTTTTCTGCAGCTTCTCCAATAATTTCACCGATAATAATAATTACTTAGGTCTCTCGATAAAACAAGTATTGCGATAGGAAATCAATAAAATCTTGGTTTAGTTTGATTAATTTTCGACAATAACTACGACTTATGGATTGACGAAGCTAGTTAATGGTATACTGACAACTTCTTCATAGATGAGAGTGCCAGATCTGGTTACTTTACCAATGTATACCGGAGTGTAAATATATCCAGATTCCTGAGTAGTCTTGTCCAATAAGTCTTGTCTTGTTTTATGACTTAGTGAAGGACTTTACTTTTTATATATCAAGTGCAGGAATACTCTCAGTAATGACAACAACTAAGTTGATTTGAGCATTTTTACCACAAGAATAGCGCATACTCCCAAGGTAGTTGGCACATTAATTACTGAAGGTTCACAGTGAGTTAATCTCTCAGCATTAGGAAAATTACCTTAAACTTGGATACCAAAGTGCTGAGAGCTAGCTCTTTGCTATTAACACCATCTACCATTTGGTTCCTAAGACGTGTGCTTATTGAATGTGGAAAATACCCGAATAAAACTCACAACTTACCAGATAACCTTCATTTGCATATAGATATTAACTTGAGGCTTGAAATCATTTGCATTTAAAGCTTCTAGGTGAAGTCTAAAATCTGAGATTGATAGTTCTCAGTAAGTGCCAATTTTGTTCACTAGAATGCTTTAGATAGAATATTTATTTTATAAACTAATTAATTTATTAATCCCGATCATAATAATTTCGAAGTGTCAAATTAAAGGCAGTTTCATACAAATATATTTTTAATCTGTATTTAACATTATTCTATTTACCTATTTTAATGTATTTTATTAATATTGGTATTTAATTTGTGAGAAAATATAGGCCTATTTAGATCAATTATAGATTATGAATTAGTAAAATAATAAAATAATTATAAATTATCGACAAATAAATATATTTAAATCTTAATACCTAATCTTAATGGATAAAATAACAACTTAAATAAATAAAACTGTGATAGACATTCTCTTTTTACATGAAAAATATATAGTAATTTAAATTGCAATTAACTAGCTTTTAATCATGGTTATTCAATAATGAGTCATTTGTATTATTTTAGAAAACTTAAAATATTTAATTTATGAAATTACAAATTAAAATTGCAATAAAATAATAAGTCAAATAAATAAATACTTCTCAGTTTGCAATATTTTTTATAATATACTAGAAATTAAATTAGTTAATTTGATTATTGGCAGTTTATTTTATTACTTGCAATTATATATTCGTGATATTTTTTATTTATCAAAGATGACAGATTGGTGATATTAATAAATAGTAGGCAATTTTATTATCATATTTTAAATAGTATTACTTAATACATAAATGTTAATATCTATACAATACAAAAAAAATATGGAAACTGATGTAAATTTAGTATCAGATTATTTCTTAGTTATCTTAAGAGTACTTGAAGAAAAAGGTGTAATCATAGCAACTGACTTGCTTTTATTATTTTGTAAATTAAAGATATAATTAATAAGTTTAATTTAAATGATTATCTTATTCAAATAAAATATGATAAAGAGGTGAGTCTAAATATTATTATAACTACTTAAAGATGTAAACCCCGTAAGTCAATTAAGTATTAAAATTGGGGATAAAGATTAATAAAATTAAAATTTAATTATAATTGGCTCAAATTAAATATAATTATGCTAAAAATAAATTTAATCACTCTGATTGGTTAATTTTATATAGACAATTATTCGAGCAAATGGTTTTAATGATTAGCCAAAACTTTAATATTTTACGCCAATAATAATTAAATTTAATTTAATTAATTTTAATCCCCAATCTTCATTCTTAATTGACTTATGGGGTTTTATATTGCAAATCTTAGCAGTTATTTAAATAATATGACTAATCGTCCAATATTTCAACTCAAAATTATGAGTTAATATCATCGATTTGTAGTCAAAACGATTATAAATTCTTGGTTTAAGCTACAAACTTATTTTTCTTATCTTGTTTACTTGTAAATACGATACTTCAATCAAAGACACTTCTCACTTGTGCAATTTAGTTCTTAAATTATCATAGCCTAAGCTATATTTTATGAGAATGACACTATAATAATCACAATTCTCTAATTATTATTCTTTAGCTAAATTGGACTTTAAGTGCTCATTTTTAGCGTTGCAAGCCTAGATGAGCTAGTCTCTTATTGATTGAAGTGGGAATCGTATGGCTTATGTGAATAAATTGTCTTATCTTAATGAAATTTTCTATGTATCTTTCTCTCTCTGTTGCATCAGGTTGGTCACGTGAATGTAGAATACGCTGTCTTTTAATTTATAATTCCACATGGCTACTCTGAGATTTATATCATCACCCTCCACTGTGTAAATTGCTTGACTCATACGTAGTTATCAGTCATGGTATAGTCATTTCTCTTTACCTTATCACCATATGTTTAATTTTAGAATAATCTATTTTCTTTTAGCATTTTTTCTAATGCTTATACAATTTGATCTCAATAAATTTTATCCTTAGTGTTGGCATTCAATTGCTATTCCATTTAATTGCGAGTATTCACGATTTCCTTTTATTTCATTTAAAATAAAAACATTTAATTTAATTTACAAACAATTAAACCAAGGCAGTTAGATAACTAAGAAATAATTTGATTCTAGAATTTATATGAATTTATCTATTTTTTGTATTATATTAATAATAAGAAATAAACAATGATTTACATTAACAATAATTAACTGAAAATTGTAAAAAAATAATCTAAGAATTATGTATATCAAAATTTATTAATTACAAATTAATTAATATATAACAATTTACTTAAAACATTAAATAATTCTTTTATAGTTGATTAACTTTTAAATTAATTAAAAATTACATTGAAGCTGCAGACTGTTTTTTGCTGTTGTTTAAATTGGTCAATTTCTAATGATATAACTGACTATTTCTGTTTTCTTTATTTCTTACTTATGTGCATTTAGATTTATTATTATGAATTTTCTAAATATAATATTATCTGCTTTTTTGAAAATATCTTTTTAAAAAGTGCTCTACTTTATCAATAAATACATTAATTATCAATGGTAATAATTTAATATTCCACATAATACTTTTTACTTTATCAACATATTAGAAGTATTTTAATGAATACTATTTTTTACTTAATATAAATTAAAATATCCACGCACTATATTCGATTTTTAATTAATATTGATTTCTCTTTTTCATTATTATATTCATCAATAAAGCAGTAATAAATCATATTAATAATTTTTAAATATAAAAAAGGTATTAATTATTTTTATTTTATTTTCAATAAAAGCTTTCTAAAAATGCTTTATTCTACCTTAAATTGTAATTTATTATTTCATGCTTCTTTTGTGTATAATTTGTTGGCAGTCATTGTAATTATCGTTTATGTTTGTTTTAATTATTAAAAAAATTGATTGATGAAGTTATAAATGCTGATTGTCACTGATTATTTACCATATAATATTTATTGAAATAACATGCTATCAATATTTTATTACAAAATTTTATAAGTAAAATATGCTAAGAAAAATATAAGATCTTATGATGACTTCTTCTTTATTTATTGAGGATAATTGCATTGCAATAAATCCAGATATAAAAGTTAGAAAATAAACTTAGATTTATATAATTATTATTATTATTAATTGGGAAAGTTAAAGAGTTACATATATTTATCGTTAAGAATGATGAATCATAATTATCCTTAGTTAATAAAGAACATCCTTTGTCTATTAAAATTTGGAAAAATCAATTAAAAATAAGTAAATGCCATTTTAGAACATTTCATGAATGAGGTCGACTAGCTACAGATAATGAAATATTTTTAATTGATAAAATGTAGCACTCCTCAAATTTGAAATTTTCAAAATAAAATAAGACAAGTAACATAGATATTTCTTTCAGAGTACGTCTTAATGTTTGCACAAATACAATGTTATTTTTTGATTACCTTAAAATGAAAAGTAAAATTATTATTGATTTCAAGCCAAAAATTTCTGTTAAGCAGCTTATAAATATAGTTATTAAATTAAGATTATTCATGCTTACTATTTTAAATATTTTTATTTTAAAATCATAAGAATATTGAAAAGATGGTAAAGAGTATAAAAAAATCTTAAAATATAATGATATTCAACGGATGCCAAAATAAGAATTATAAATATCAACGAAAATATAAAATAAGACGGAGATTATATTTTTACTATTAACGTAATGATCCTTTTATTACAATCGAATTATTAAATTTAAATCAGACTTCATGCATTATTTAAAATAAGATAATATTTTAAAAAAATATAAGTTAAAATTTAAATGTATTTATGAATTAGAATATAATGGTCGATAGAGTAATATGCAGAATATAGTATAGATAAGCATTTGAATCGACAGTGCTAAATATTTTAACATTATCCGGAAGGTCACTTAATGAATCTCCCCAAGAAATTCCGACTTCTTTCTTGAGACTTATATCTTCAATTTTGATAATAAATCAGCTCATGAAGTTGCAATATCGTCCATTTCAAAACAACTAATGCCTTATAAGCCATTCTTAATTAGAGTTTACGAGCTCTCTTCTAAGTCCCATTTATTTGATAATCTTAATTAATTTAATAAACATAGAGATTTAACTAATTAATATTACTAAAATAAAATATGGATTAGTATCAAATGAATTCTCTTAAGAGAAATTTAATTATTAATAACTTTATTACTAATTCAATCAAATATATTATAGTTTCATTAAAACTCATTATAAATTAAGAAACTACATAAATGGGGCAAAAATGTAGGCTTATAAGCAAGATTTATAAGACTTTAGAGTTTGACGAGGTCATATTTACAATTTTTTAGCTAAATTAAAATCTCAACTTTACTAGTGTAAGACATTTGAAGCAAGTCAAAATATACTGGGCTTATTTAGAATTAGCTCAGAGATTTAACTTAAATTAGAATGACTAAACTTCATTAATGCCCTTATAAATTCTTGCTTGTCTTAATTGCTTTATATTCCATTATAATCTTAATTTATTTAAAATTTCACTTATTTCACGAAAATTTTTCTTATAAATATAGTATCTGATTCCATGAAAATGTATATAATTCTTCTATAAAAAATATTCCAGAACTTGAAAACACTTTTAATATGTCTACTCTTCGCGCCTTGAATTAAATATCTATGTACGTTCTAATACGCGCAAAATTATTTTTTCTTTATTCAATACAAGAAATATAATATAAGTAACAAAATATTATAATTATTATAATCTATTCTATTTTAATTTTTTAATATGTATGTTTATATATAAACCCGAAACCCCAGAAACTAATTATCAATAAAAAAGCGCATAAACTTAAAACGCAATATAAATTATAATTAAAATTCTAAGTTAAAGTATTTTTAAATAAAATATTGAAATACTATTGAAATTTTTATGAAATTATGAATGATTCATATAATTGTCAATTCTGTATGATTTAATTGCAAGGTGACCTTCATTTATTATAGCTATTTAATAAATATTTTTACATTGACTTATCCAAAGTATATTGCTGTAGTATTGTATTATATATTAATAGCACATAATTTATGGCAGAATTTCATTAAAATGACTATTATTTTAATATAATTTTTTATTAATATTAAAAATATTATTCTATTGATTAAATCTATTAACTACTAATAGAGTGAAAATAAGGTTTAAGATTTTTAATGAGGTATTTATTTTACTTAAAATTCTGATTTAATCAATACGATATTTAATTAAATAGTTACAACTGAGGGGTTCGGCGGTACAAAGTGAACTGCTGGGTATTTCTAAACAAAAATTTGGAGTAAATGTATTTTCCCAACACATATTTAATATAATTAAAATAATGAACTTTTTTACGTAGAGGTCATTTCAAAAAAACATTTGTAGGAACTTTCAATTGTCCAATATATATATATATATATATAAAATACATTAAAAAACATAGGTAAATTAAGAGAAATTTATATCAATGAGAAAAAAGCTATAATATAACAGTAAAGTTTTTAATATCTGATAAATTTAATTTAACGTGAAGTTTAAAGCATTTCATGATAGTTATTAGAGATACTCCATGAAACTAGTTGTAAATCATATTTTAGGATGAGAAAATATTTTCTCCATTTATTATATACTAACTAGTATTGAGTAAGGATCCAAACAGCATCCAGATAACAAAGTTACTCCAAGCTCCTCGACTTCTTCTTCCTGATCTTCGATATTTACTCTTTAAATGCATTCAACTTAAAGTGCAGCAAAATCTTAATAGCACTTGCAAAGATAGTCTTTAAAAAATTCATTCTTTTAAATTCTGGCTTGTTCTTTTTCTGCAAAAGATGTCCATAATTATTTCTCAAGTGCACTCACCTTAAGAGTGTCGCTTCTAACTGATAAAGCAGTTGCATCACATATATTTTTGAAGTGATATTGAACCATCTCGTTTTTTACTTTCCACGCTTCTTGTTCATTAAAATAAATATATCATATAGTTAAAAAAATACTCTTATATTTAAATTTTTATTCTCATTTATTTGAATTTCTCTTAATTTACCTAATTTTTATGTATTTTATCGATAATAAATTTAATTTATAAGAAATGAAGTATTTTATGTAAAGGTCTTATTAATGAACGATTTAGTAGCAAGACTTTTTACAAAGACATATCTCATCCTGTATTAGGAGGTCAATAAGAGTGAAACTATACAGATTTAGGTTTTGATTGCTTGTCTACAAAATCCATGTATTTTAAATTCCCGAAAAAGAGTCACTGCAGAGTAGATGATCAGCCTGACAAATATTGCATGTGTCTTAAGTATTATTTATAGGTTTATCTTAAATAGAAGCAATCTCCCAAAGATGTTGTAAATCACCCAAATTTTTTATTATTCACATCCAATTATCTGACTTCTTAATAACCAGAAACAAGTTTTGGTAATTATATAATATCTGGTCTAACTTGACCTCAAACTTGGGTGCACTAAATGAATAATTTTACACAATTATTAATATATTATATTTGTGTTTTCAGATAGCTATATTAATAATATTAGAATATTTATTATCCACTTATAATCCCTCCTGTTTTATTTTCGAGATTCTCCAATTAAAAAGTAAGAAGAGAGGTCTATACCAACCGATGAAAGATTTATTTATGCTAACTAGAATTCTTCCTCGTATCCTAAACTTTATCAGTATTCTAATAGTTACGGCAACATATTGAAATGATAGCAGTCTATTTTTCAACTCAAAGTTTTCACTAATTCTCACACATTCCTGGCCTTCATGATGACATGTCCACTTCGCTGGAGGATACATTCCAAGTGTTTTGAATTAAGGTTGATTCCTAGAATTTAATGAGGGATTTAATTGTGAGATTTATTTCATTAAAAACTCATAAATAGCCCAAAATATTGCATGCTAAAAACTCTAGCAATTTTTTTGGGGTAAATATGTATTCGTTATAATAATTCGCTTTCACTAAAATCATTATTCTATTCTTAGATTGATATTCACTTTTCATCACATTCCCAATTCCCCTAAAATGGTTTCACTTTTCTTTATAAATTTTTACACCTAATTTTCATTTAATTTATCATTTCCTAGATTCTCTGTGAAATTCATTTTTGCATTTTATAAATATTTAAAAGATTTTAAAAACTTGAAGAGATATATTGAAACAATTTAGAATAGGCTTTTATATAAATAAATTAGATGATAAAGATATAAAATTGTTTTTATAATTTTAATTTAAATTAATACAAATATTCTTTGAGCATTGAGAATATCCAAAGTTTGGAAAGATTTTGATGTTCAAATTTTGAAGCAAGTTTACTTGTCTTTATAGCTTTTTAATATGTATGTTCCATTGAAGTCATGTTCTTATCGATCGCTATTCATAATCCTCACGAACATCGCAGTGCAGAGTTAAAAATTATTTATTTTACTTAGGATCACATTTTCGATTCTTTAGAATAGCACACAAGATGTCTCCTCAATCAAATATATGCTAGAAAATTTATTTAAAATTTATTTTAAAATTTTTGTTAAATGATTAATTTTCCCTATTTCACTTTATTTTTTCATTTTTTATATCTAAGTGACCCACCGAGTTGCTTAGTTTCTCTTCTTCATATTACAACTATGATATAACTTTTCTCTTCATCTGCAAAGCTTTAATTATTTTCTTTATAAAAAAAAATATTTGAATGTATAGACTTACATGAGATTACCGATATTAATCAATAAGATAATTGCAAAAAACCCTTTAGAAAATCTCCAAATCAGTAAAATTTTATCACTCAATTCGAATCTCCTATAATAAACCAAAGTAGTATAAAGATTAGAGAAATACATTGGGTCCAAATAATTCGAAATTTTGAGGCATCTTTTTAATCCTATATTTATTTCTAAGCAAATTCACAAGGATCCTTTGCATAAATCTTTTACTAAGAATAGGCGGAACATGGTTATTCAATTTATTTTTATTTCTCTATAAGGTCTCTGCTTTTTTGTTAAAATTTTTTTGAATACTTTTTATTTCATAAGAAGTTCTAAAGTCATTTTTTATCTGAGGAAACACATATCCGTTGAAGAATAGACTCATTCCTAGTAGATCTGAGTTGAATTCATGATTCACCCCAAAACTGATTTATTATTTGCTGGTATTCGACTTTTGATATTTTAATATACGATGAGAGATTCAAGCCTCTCTATGAATTCTTCCCCAATATATGAATAAGCTAGATTGATAGTGTATTTAAAGTTGAATTGAGCTATTATAAGATATTTATATTCCAATACTCGCTTCTAGTCAATACACCTAGACCAGATATATTATGCTAATATAATAACAACTAAATTGTTCCTTACTCACACTGTTGTTTTTACTAATTGACAATGCTATTTTACAATTACACTAATAAAATAAAATCATATAATGCAGCTAACACCATCAATAATCATACTATAAATATATTAGTATTTTTAACAGTTATTTCTTGGTGCTCTTTCGATTTTGATACCTTAAAATGTGTTGTGGTAAAATAATAATGCCATTATTTTTAAATTCATTTTAACTTGTAAATTTTTACATGTTGGTAATTTGATATAAAGTAGGTTTTATACGAAAGCTCCACAATCGAAATGATCTATTTTTTCCTGATTAATTAAATGGACTCTTAGAAGATTTAAGCATTCCTTTATTTAACAGCTGCCAAAAGATGAATAATTAATAAATGAATTTTTTTATCATAATAATAATGTTTGATACTGTAATTATTTATGTAAAGAAGCCTAACTTAATGGATAATTAATAATAAAATGTCTGAATGTTTTAAAATTTAGTTTCACATTTTTAAGAACTATTAGCTAATGTGAAACTAATTTTATTAATTATCTTTTAGCAACCTCTTATTTAATCAAGATTTATATTTAAATATATTTTTTCTCACTTTAATTATTTTTATCATTATCTAAAAAATAATGATCTTAATAATTGAAGATATAGTTCTGTAGTTATACAAATCTAATTAATAATCTTTCATCTCTGATCTATCTAAAACCATGCTAGACCCCACACAAAATCAGAGTTAATTATTGGTAACTGAGTTTTTCTGTCAGTAATGACTATATCTTGATTCTTTTGAACTAAAAAACCCTTTAGTTGTTGTTTTTTTCTTTGCCAAAGATTAATAAATATTATTACTCAATAGAACAAGTATTATTTTATTATTATTCTAAAGGAATAACGTAATTACATTTTTAGTTTTGAATTTATAAATATTTGAATTCATTTATTAATTATTTATTATACATAGGCAATTCTAATTATCTTCATATATACAGTAACCTCTATTATTTGACATTAAGTCTATAATTTTACTTTCTTTGGATTTTTCTTCATTTAGAGTTAATACTGTATTCTCATACTTTAAGGTAGTTTGGGACAACCATACTCCACTTGACATAGGTATATAAAATCATAGTTATATATGATAAAAAATAATTTTATTATATAAATATAATCCTATTTTACATTTATCAAAAAAAGATTGGAATTTTAAGATTGCGTATTGCTTAACTTTTGCTTTTGTTTTGATATTATTAAAATTTTGGCATACCACACAACAATTGTTTTAGGAATGTATTTGTATTTTAAGTTGATAGTAAAATTATTTCTTTATATTAATTGATAAAAAGGAGTATAATTCTCCTTATATAAGATTGTAGACAAGAAATAAAATTGTTTATTATTATATTTTTTAATATATCTTTTTTTTAATTTATTTTTTATTTTAAATGTTCCAAATTTTTTAGATATTTTTCCTAAAATAATCTGTAATATTATAATATAATTTTGGTAATTAAAACTTTTAATTAGAAATAAATATATTAATATAAATAAATATCTTTAAAAAAAATGTATGAGCAAATTTAATAAATTTTCCTATTAATTGAATACTTGTGATAAAAATCATTAATCCTTATATTTATTTTTAAATTTCATAGTTGAATACTTAGAAAAAAAAAGTGTAGTTGTGTACTTTATTTTTTAAATTTGTGATAGACACAACTTTGAAAGATTGATTAACAAATGTTAGATTGTAAACAAAAACAATGAATTAATGATTATTATTTTATTAATATTATTCATTTAACATTTAAAAATTGTTTTAATATTACTCGTTATAATTCTTGTATATTCTTAGAAGTTATTTTCAAAATAAAGAAGCTAAAATAAGTGTTTTATTCAATGTTTTCTTAATAATATTTATGGCTATATGAGGAAACTTTATCATACTTTTTTTTTATTTATAAAGAGAAAGTATTAAGGAAAGTATGTAATTAAGATGTTTCATCCTCATGAAGAGTGATTTAAAAAACTTAAATTTTTAAATGATCATAATTATATATAGTTATTAATGATTTTTTTCATGATTAATTAAATTTATGACAATTTTAACAATGAAATTTCTTCTTTCCTGCAATTATTATGTACATTGTATAAATGTATATAATAAATTAGTATTTTACTTTTTTAGTAGACTGATTATTACGATTCAGAAAGTTTTCTTGGTTTTCTAAAGCGATCATTCTCTATGTTTCTTGCCTCACTCTATTGTAGTTTTATCAAGACACAATAAACTAAACTTAAATTTAGATAAGTCAATAAAATCATTTATATTTTTATTAAAATTTTTAATAAAATTATTCTAGTCTAGTTAAAATATTAAAGCGCTGATATGGTAATTACAATTAAAGCAATGCATTCTATATACTAATAGGTATCATTAAATTCTCTAAAATTATTATTTTGCTTCTCTTTCTAGATTCTTTATATTTAATGAATAGAATTTGTCATATTAATTATTGTAAAATAATCTTTTTTAGAGTAAATATATATATGTAAAATTATGATAAAATATAGATGAAAAAGTGTAAAAAATGTATTTGGTATGATCATTTAAAAGTTTTAATTTTCGAGCAAATATATAAGAACAATCTAATTATATATACTAAATTTACTTTTATTCACATTCATTATTGTTACTTAGTAGCTTCAGTTGCTGCTTATTATTATTGCTATTTGTCTTCCATTTGCTCTATCAATAATCTTTTGGTTTGACATGTCAGCTTAGTCATACAATCTCCTCTACTTCAATGTCATCAGAATCTTTCCGATCTTCTCATTTTCTTTCAGTGATTCATCCATTGCTGACCTTTCCACTGTATTGTTGCTCCTCTGATCTACCTCTTTGTGGCCTACCTTCAAGACATCTGCCATATTAGTTTTATCCTATGAAGCCATCTCTGCATCCTCAGTAATTAACCGCACATCATCCTCTGTAATTATCATTGTCATCATCTATACTCTCGCACTTTTCTGGCTCTTCGTCATAAATAAACCCCATTATGAGTTTTTCCTCTCCACTTGACTTATTCATCAGCTGAAGGCTAGTCTTCACTTTAGGCATCTTCCGACATTTTTGAAAAAAAAGTATTGCAAACGATGTAAGGGGAAAATTTTCGAATGGGGGCTGCCAGTGGTACCACTTAATTCTCCATTTTTTTATCTGTAAGAGGGAATGTCTGACTTAGTCAAGTGTCAGTTAATCTAACAATATTAAATTCGGAGACCATCAAATGCTATTAGAGATCGCCCTAACCACATATTCTGATAGCTGTAACGATGATGTTGACAAAATTAATTTTAAATTACGAATCTCTCTAGTCTGTTACCCTTTTCGTCTTTGGATTAGGTACTTTCAGCTATCTTGCTGGGTATGGCGCTTAGGCATATACTTCAACTATCTTAAGGATTTAAATAAATATAGAGTGCTCAGCAGAGGAATCCCGAAGCAGCTTGCCGTGCGCGCTGCTCTCGTTGGCGTCTCAACAAATAGAGTTTTTATCCACTTTGACACCTTAGAGCTCCCATGATTTCTTCGGACCAAATGGAGTAAGATAAAGATACCAAGAGAGAAGATGTTGATATATGTTTAGGAAGCAGCGGATACAAGCCTTTCTCTTACTATTACTTTTCAGTCCTTGCGTTTATGTTAACATTCTCAGCTCAAATGTAGTTTTTATATAATGCCCTTCTAATTCACAATGCAAAAAGGACTACTTGATAAACGCTAAACGCTATCACCATCCTTGAATCCTTCAAAGAGCCCAGATGCTGTAGGTAATTTCAGAGATGGTCGAGTAATCTATGAACGATAAAGAGGTGACAAGCTAATGTTGCGAACTTCCGATGTATACATTTGCAATGATAGGCAGTCAGTTCGGTTATTTCAAAGTATATGTGACTTCCATTTTTCCCCGTAGCCTGCAAGTTAACCCTCCGGTCACGCCATGATAAGTGGTCACTGCTCAGGGCTGGATAGAGTACTCTCATGCTTTCCTCTTCACTAGGGCTATTAATGCTTAAGCACTGCAGTCCCCACTTAGAGCTGTTAAGAATAAAATTTAAGACTAATTAAAGTTATTAAAAGTCTTAAGTCCTCACCATTAAAATTTGGCAGCTTCTCATTCAACACTATAAGTAGTAATATATATAGGCTTACTATCAATAATTAAAAAGCTACCAGAAATGTATAATAATAATTTATGATTTTAATTTGAAATTAACTTTTATAAATTTAATATTCATATATAAATTATACTTTTATATTAACTGGCATTTTATTATCATTTGTAAATTCTTTTCCTATATAAATTTAATATAGTTTTACATAATCTTATAAGCAAGACTAGTAAGCATATCTTTAGATTAGTGATGAATATTTAGGTTTACCAATTCTGTTTAATTCATAAAATTTAGTATAATAATCTTATTTCTTTTTTTTTATTTCCATAATTAGTAAATAATTATAAGAATATTACTATATATCTAGTTATCAATTTATGAGAGAAAAGATTTATCAAATATCAAAAATTTTTAAGCTAAAAAATGTAATGACGATTTTATTCAAAAAGTTATTGGATAATTCAAAGAGCTAAGTCTGAATGAAAAAGAATCATTAATTAACTTTAAATAATGAGGACTCTGTCAAAGAATATTTTGTTCAGCAATCAATATTTTAAAGTTCAAGGATTACAATATCATGAATACTGGAACAATGATTTAATCAAACAATAATCAGAATATTCATTTTGTTTTAATAAATTATTTAAATTATAGTAAATAAAAATTTTGTTTTACATCAACCAAAATTTAAGATACCTCCAACTAAAAAATAGCTAAAAGATTATTTTTACCAAGTGAGAGAGATTTAAAGAGGACGGTGGCAGCAACAAAAGGAATATTATAAATAATAAAATATATAAAGATCGGGAGAATACCTAGATAACTGAAATTAATGAATCTTCATAAAATATATGAATTAATTTAATCTAAATAAATACAAATATTAGATTGGATATCGAATGAATTAAAGTCAAATTATATTTTACCTGATATGCTAATTAAATATCATATACCAATTAAAAGATAAAGAAATTGTTTTTAATTATTCTTATAAATATAAAATTATAATTAAAAGTATGAATATCTAAATAATTTAGCATTTATAATAACATAAATGTTTTCATTTATCAGATAATTGGGACAAATAAAATATAACAATAAATTTGGAGATAATAAAGAATATAAAAATATAGATCGGTTTTTTCAGTTTTTGAATCGTGCAAAGTTAGTTGAAGTAGCTCATCTCAAAAGGTCTAAAGATTGAGAAATGAATGATGCTTATAAATGATGGTCAATAATTTCCATTAGTATATAAGAATTTTCTTTTATTTCGTTCTAAAATTCCATCAAATTGCCTAGATTATATAGTACTATTCAATAAATTATCTATTTATTTTTCATCCTCTTTAAATGTTTCTTTCTTCTAATTATTTTGTTCTTATTTTCAATTTAATCCATATTTTAAAAATTTATTTACAATTAATTTAAGACCAAAGATATATCGATTAGAAAACATTAAAATATACAGTCAGTTATTAAATTAATAAAGAATATGAAATTTTAACCAAAAATCTTGTTGTATATTTTAATTATCCCATTGTCAGTAATTTCTATCTCGTAATTCCTGTTTAAATCGAAATTCACTTTGTTTTAATAGGTGTATGTTTTTATGCTATTCTAAAGAGTGTTAATTTCTATATTTTAATAACATAAGTTTACAAAAACTCTTCTAATTATTGTTGTAAGTATATAATTTCATTTAAATTTTGGGTATTTTAAATTAATAATTCTTCTTAATTTTATTACTATTGGTACAAATAGGAATTAAACTTCAATTTCAGAGAAGGAAAGAGCTTAAATATTTTAATCATTATGCTGTTAAAAATGATTTGCAATAT